>APFE030882091.1:25094-69288 GCA_000404065.3 Pinus taeda | reverse complement strand
ATTTGCTTGCAATGACTCAAGATAATTTGAGTAAGTGGGATAAAGTGCCTTGAGAAAAGCTATCAGAGGAATATCCAGTTCAACATTAGTGACTTTGATATCATGCATTATAGATTTTACTTATGATGCAAGAGAAAGAAGATCATTATTTTGTAATTCAAGGGTGAAGAGTTTAATCATGAGTTGAATAACTTCAAGTGCAGAGTGTGAGTCATAGAGTTCCTTCAGTTTTTGTAAGGCTTCGAAAGCATTTGAAATGGAAAAATATGGCGACTCACCTCTTCATTTACTGATGCTGCAATCAATGCATAAGCCTTGCTGTTCTTATTTTCCCAAATGGTGAATTCCTTGTCTGAAGCAGGCTGTTCTGGCTCTTTGTCTCCGTTTCCAACACACACTCCTTTCCACAGCTCATTAAAAATGAGAGTGTGTTTGATTTTCCGTGACCATTCGGGATAGTTCTCCTTCTCGGTGAGAATTACTCCCACAATAGATATCAAAGAATGCATTTCAAAAAATGTACCCTACTACCAATTATAAAAAATGCACTTCTCGTTGTTAAAAATTGCACTCTGATATATTAAAAATAGAGGTATTATTTTTGGGAGAGGTGGTATATGGGCGACAACATGGGAGCCAAATGCAGGAGCGTTAATATATGAAAAAAACATAATATAGGAAAACAATGTTATATATGAGATAACGTCATATATGAAAACAACAGAATATATGAGGCAACGTTATATATGAGACAACATTATATATGATACCATCACAATATCACAACACAGGAGGCGCTATTCTCGGATGGGAGGTATGGTTATGTTGTGCAGTGGAGAGGAGTTTATACCAGAAAACGGAGCTGGTTGATACATCGCAGCAGAGTTATATATCACAGTTACGTTACCACACCATAATATCCAGTATGGAAACTGGTGTGGAGAGCGCAGATAAAGGGCTGAGTGTTTTTGTATGCTGTCCTCAAACCTATGAATGAAGTGGTACGTAAGACTACCAAGAAAACGCAGGTATATAAATGGAGTTGGTAATATTTTCACGCAATGTTGGAGTTCCAAGGGAGTGACTGGAGCGAGCGAATGCGTATGCCAAGGGTCAAGGTATGGTATGCGGGTGACTGTGTATGGAGGAGGGATGTGGAGGAGGGTCATGGAGGATATAATTTGCGTGTTGAGTAGCGTTCAACGTGAAGCCTGCAATTATCAATAGGCAAGGAAATGGATGAAACGAGGAGCGTTCAAAACCGGAGTAGGTATCGAGCAGCGACAGGAGTAGCATATGGGCCAAGGAGTATGGGAGCAGTGACATGGACAGTGTAGCAGAGAAGGAAGGCAACACTACAAAAATGTTCAAGCTAATGAATAACATGTCACAGGAAGGAATTTTTGTTGATGAAATTGTCATACTAGTGGCAGCGTCAACGTTAGAGCTATCAGGCTAGCCAGAATGGCAAATCTGATGAGTAGAAGAGCCCGAACAAAGAGGAGTTACAAAGGTGCATGCAAAATGCCTAAACCTAGAGACCTGAGCTCTGATACCATGTCAGACCAAGAGTTAGCTCCTTAAATGTGATTGATTTATTCATTCAGGTTGTTCATTATTATATACAAGAGGGAGTGATTGTTCAGTTCATCTCCCGATGACTCTCCATTTCTTCTAGTATTTATTTACACTAATTACATCTGTTCACCCAATCCCTATGATTAGGTGTCAAAAAAATTGATTAGAGACTACCTGGACTAAACAAATTTGCTGGCAAGTTGCTGATCTTTCTCCAGTCGACCATTGAGATTTCGAATGCGCGAGTGTAAATTTTTTCACTCTGAGGTAAAATGGTGAAAAGTAATTTGATTTTTACCAAATGACTCTTTTATAAGCCTTTTTGGTCAAATTAAGGTTTGTAAATTAGGGTTTTTGTCTATTTTTTAATATTTCACGTATTTTTTATATCAAATATGGATCTTATGCTTTTTTTTGTGCAGCAAAAGGTTTCGCGAACTCTGGTGACTAATTTGCGAGTTATATTTTATACTTTTTCGAACTCGGTAAAAACACTAAAATGTCTCTCTTAGAGTCATCTTTACGCTCTTTTCTGACTCTCGAAACATGAAAAGATCACCGTGTTCTTGTCACTTTGAACTCGCTAAAGGCTGCGAAGTGTCATCTCCCAGTATATGTTTACCCCTTTTTCAGGCTGGGATAGATTATTTACGAAAAATGTATACGTTGATCTTTCATGGTCAATAGGTTACCTTGGATATTATTTTCTACATTTTCGGGTTCGAGGAACAACTTTACGAAAAGGGACCTTTGGAGTTTTCTTTTACATGTCTTTTTCAAACTCTCTAAACATGAAAAAGACTCTGAGTTTTACCTATGTCAGACTCGTTAAACCCTGACAGCATTGGACTCGTCACCATGACAAGATCGAGCTTCTCCTTCCTAAGGCTTGTTAAAAATCACTATGTCAGATTCGTCCGAAGGATGAACTTACATTAGCAACATATGCTATCCCCTTCAAGCTTGTGTTTCAAAAATAATTGGGGTACTCGCCAGAAATGGTGAGGGGAAATTTGGAAACGTTCTTTTGATTGTATTAGTTATTACAGTAACTTGTCGCTCTTGGACATTGACACTCTTTCTGCTTCATGTCGAGTTGGGATATCCTCATTCTATATTTGGCCTTCCAGGTTTTGGGTTATTCATTTTGCCTCATTCCATATGTTCCCTATCACATCATCATGACCTTTGATCCCTTGGTACCAAAATGTTACCAAATTCCGGAGTTGTGTCACTGATATGTTCAAGAGCTTAATCCTTCTGCAGTTTGTATCCTTACACTCCTTCCTCAGATTCTCTGTCTCGTTCACAATAATATTGTTCCTTTGTCTCGTGTCGATGATGTGGAAAACATTATGGCCCTCCTTCAACCGGTCGCTTCCTGTCGACCTTCAGCTCATTATCGGGGAAGTTTACCTAGAGACTCCTTTCTGGTACCTTGGAGCTTGCATGCCTCAATGGCAAGTTCTTCACATTCGACGACAGACTCATATCATTGGTCTTCTATCGAGTGATTTCACAAGTTTTCGACTCCAGATCATTCTTCACACTTTATGGATTGTACTAGCGGTACCTTGAGAACCATTGACATTACTAGTGATCTCTTTTTCGCTTGTTAACGGTTCACATCATTGGTCGATAATCAAGTGATTTTCTAGTGTGCTCGACTTCAACACATATATTCGCATATTAGAAATTGTACAATGGTTGGGTTGGTATTCAAGGCCCTTGGCTCAAATTACATAAGTCCAGGTTGCGTGGATTGATTTCTACATGACTCTTCTAATTGAATGGTTGTGACCATACCTGAGTCTCTTTTGTGGTATTTCTAATTGGATGGATGCGTCCATACCACAGACCATTTGTATTTATCTTCTGGATGGTTATGCCCATGCCTTATGAACATGTACTTCCTTTCACTATGTACTCATGTATCGGAGATATCAATTGTACTTGTGTTTGCAGGTTCTCCACGAGGACGTTCTATTTCAGTTATGGATTCGTAAATCATTTCACCCCTACCATTCTCTTGGCCTTCATGCTTTAGGGGGCATCTGTTACACAGTAATTTTTCACCGACTCTACATTCCCTAATCTCGGATATTGTCGTTCCATGTTAGTGACATTTTTTCTATGTCATGTTGCCAATTATGTGTCATTACCTTCCTTGCAATCTCAGGAAGAATGTCTCAATTCATTATCCCTGAAGAAGACCCCTTTTTACCTAAGTTTATGGGTCGTCGCAAGTCAGAAGTTATCCCTCTCATGAAGATGGTCAAGTTAACACTAGCCCTAGCAAATTCTTCGCTCTGTCCCTATGTTGCACCCCCAACGAGCCAGATTTGGCAAGTTTTTCAACAACTTGTCAAAAATTCGAGATGAAATTTCTTCATGGACAATCCTAGGGCTGGTTGTTAGGTCAGTTGAGCTTGCCTCTCTCCTCTGGGATAGTTTTTCCACCTTTTTTGAAACCTCCCTAAGAGATAAGGTCTTCATTCCTTCTCTCATGGGACCTCTCCCTCCTATAAATATCTCCTCCATGAATGAGATCAGCTAGCTTGGATGTAACTGGAAGATAGCTAGATGTAATTTGATAATTTCAAGTTTCTAAGAGAGGAGTAGATGTAGAGAGTGTTATTGGACTATGGAAGTAGCCTCAAACGTATTTTGATTTGAGAGATGTTTGAGTAGAGTTGGCTTGAGAGCTTTCTAGCATCAACCTTTTGAACAGAAGAGAGATTCATATGTTCCTTTGGGTGACAGTTCACAAGTAAATTCTTACGGAGACATGCCGACAGGACCCTTCAAGGAGTCTTACGACGTCAAGGCTCGGTTGTAAGTTTTACTTTGATTTATATTAATACAAATCAATAGCTTGTTTCCTATATCGTGTGTTAAGTTGTATTTCAATAGCTTGAGGTTCCTTGACTCTTCAAGTAGATTGCTTGGTCGTTTTCTATTGTGTTTGTGGTGTTTCTCTACATGTTGTTTTCGGGTAAAAGTGACTAAAAGAACAAGAGCTGGAGCAACACGGCGAGGACTTCATCAAACGTCGGATTGAAGGTAGACCTTCATAACACCAACTTTCGAAGGAAATTTGCTTTGATATTGTCTTTGCAGTGACTAGACCCACTCTAGGGCTAGAGGGGTTGCCTCTATCCACAGAGGGAACTTACTTGTGTCACACCTTGGTCATGCAGCATCACCCGAGCTTCTCCCACAATCGTTCTATTCTTCCTTTCGGCCACCCCATTCTGCTGTGGGTTATGGGGTGTCGTCAACTCCCGTTTAATTCCTTCTGTTGCATAGAAGTCCTTAAACTATTGAGAGACATACTCTCCACCATTGTCGCTTTACAAGGCCCTTATTTTCTTTCCAGATTATTTCTCAACCAAGGCTTTGAACTCACAAAACCTTGAGAAGCTTTGATCCTTCTTCTACACGAAGTAGATCCAACATCTACGAGAAAAATCATCAATAAAAATAACATAGTACCTTTTTTTAGCGGTGGAGGTTGTCAAGAATGGTCCACACACATCTGTATGAACTCGCTCCAAGATTTTTCCAGCTCGACTGTCTCAATCTTGAAAGAAATATTTTGCATACTTACCCAAGCTACAACCTTTGCATGTATCCACTTGCTCCAGTTTACCATTGGAAATTCCGGTAGAAATCTGCTGCATGATCTTCAAGGCCCCAAGGTGCAAGTGGCTCAATCTTCTATGCCATAGCTCGCCAATATCTTGGCTTTGCACCAACTCTGCTTTGGAACTCAATGCAGCACAATCATCTACCTCCAGCTTGTAGAGATTCTTTACTCGAATCCCAATCCTCTTGGTCTATCGACTGCCGATGTGCCTCAAGAATGCCTTTCCTTTACTAAAGACTACATCATAGCCTTTATCTTCCAAAATAGTGATGGATACCAGGTTCTTCTTTAGACCAGGCACATACTTTACATCAGTCAAGGTGAGAGGAGCTTCATGCTCCCTCTGAAACACAATCGTGCCTTCACCTAAAACATGGTACTTTCCATCATCGCCCATCTCTATGTGCATCTGGAGGTCCTTATCCTCCAAGGTACTGAATATACTCTTGTCGTCGGTCATGTGGAATGAGGCTCCACTGTCTAGGTACCAAACACAACCCACCATCGATGAAACCATGCATGCAATGGGGGTGAAATCCAATTCGAACTGTGAGGCCAGTGCCTCACCATCTGATCCTTTCGAGGATCCATTCTTGGATTTCTTCTGTGGACAATTCGTAGCATAATGGCCCACCTCATGACAATGAAAGCATCGCACTTTTGATTTGTCAATCTTCTTCCCACTATGGGAAGAACTCGATTTGGAATGGGAAGCCTTCCCTTTCCCTTTCCTCGCCTTACTCGCTAAGGCTAGATTTTCTTCCTCATCATGCTTTGATGAAGATCCATCTCTGGTGCTTCTCCTTATCTCCTCCTACATCATATCCAACCACAATTCTTCCCAATATGGCAGTTTCTCTCTTCCATTTACCGAGTCTTGGTAGCTATTCCAGCTCTTAGGAAGACCGAGGAGAGAAAGCCTCACCATGTCATCATCGTCTGTCGTGATTCCTACACTTCCAAGCTCATCCCTGTAGGTGGTGAGCTTGTTCAGATATTTAGAGATCATGTCACCCTTTTCACACTTGATTTTCCGAAGCTTGTCTTTCAGCACCAGCTTCCTCTAATCGTTGTTGTTCTGATATAGATCCTTCAATTTTTCCACATTGAAAACTGTGTCTCCTGGAGACTCGAGACTATGTTGTCTTGAACTCCCTCTAGAAGAATCCTCCTTGCTCTAGCCACACATTTCTTCCATTCCACCAATTCTTGGACATTAGCTACTGTTGATCAATGAAGTCCTTCAAACCATTGTCCTCTAATACCGCTTCCATGTGATCCTTCCAGGCTATATAATTCGATTTGCCA
Source organism: Pinus taeda (assembly GCA_000404065.3). NCBI lineage: Eukaryota > Viridiplantae > Streptophyta > Pinopsida > Pinales > Pinaceae > Pinus > Pinus taeda. The sequence goes on along the minus strand of APFE030882091.1, from coordinate 62,753 downwards.
TCTAGGGCATACTCAAGTCTCAAACCATTGAACGCCATTGGTGAAATTTGAGATGTGATAAGAATTCAATTTCTATAATCAAGAACTTCAAACTTAAAACTTCTCCCTTCTTTGTATACTATTCTCCGCTTTGATCACCTTTTCTCTGATACCATGTAGAATTTCCCACTGTAGATCACCTATTATGCAATATACTAAAGCAAAATACTTGATCTACCTCTACAAACAAACTTGTGGAAGCTTAATCGATTTTGAGAAAGATCAAATAGAACACATATAACAGATAATGAGAAATAAATCACACATGAACACAGAAGAATACTCTGGGGAAAGCCTCAGCTAAAAAACCTTGATCTTTGTATTATCATACAAGTGGAAATATCTCTGGATTACACAGAGCTTTAGCTCACAAGCTATCCAGCTCTTAGTACAATCCTTCAATGTTGCTCATAGACTGAATAGACACAACATATGCCTTCCTCCAGTCCTCCAAGCCTCCTATTTCCTTGCGCAGTTTCTCCTGGGTCCTCTAGCTACCACCTGTGTGAATTCACCTCTCACACAACTCACCAAACTCAAAAATAACTGCGAAAAATCCTCAAGGAATGAATTCCTTCTACATGCAAGAGATATCCTTAATGGAATATTCCTGCAACTGGTAGTACATTGTCTGATCCTATAGTCTCAACTGGGTCTCTGACTGAACTGACATGCATGAGTTATTTATGAGAGAATATTCAGTTATCTGAAGTACACTAGTTACATGCATGCATGCATTAACTAACTGAACTCACAATCAGTTCCAAAAACTGGTAGAACTAATCTAACTGGACTTAACTCAGTTAATTGAGCTAACAAATTACAACTCAAGGTACAACTCATCCTGATCTCCTTAATTAAGGGATAACTTCCTCAATCAAAGGGATAACTGTTGCATGTCTTCACATAGACTTCATGTTTGATTTTCTCCAACTAATTAACTCAAGATGGATTAATTAATTATTTTTCAAACAGTTTCTAACATCAAATTCGAATTTTAATTCTCGATTTAGTTCAGGGACTAACTAAAATTGGAATGTATCCCGAAATGCTATTTATAGCAATGCTATTTTTATCACTTCTATATTTAGCATTTCTTGTTTCTATTTTCAACAACAAGTATAGCCCAAGATCTTCTACTGGAAGAATGCAAAGACTATACATCATGACTACCCCTCTCTTTTTGAGCATTTGTGATGCCCATTTTGACTTAGATAGCTACCTATGCTAAGGCTCTATTTTTAGTTCCATGTTATTTATTTATGAACGCTATGTAATATTGATGAATTTAGTTGGACAGGTGAAACTACTTATATAAATCATTAGATATATTAGGTATTGTTGATTGAAATATTTGATGTATGACCTAATGTATGACTTACTTGGTTATGATTTATCTAATGTGTGACTTATCAGGGTTACTGTTGTTTCATGTATGGTTTAAGTGGATATGATTTATCTAATGAATGACTTATAAAAATTATGATTTATCTAATGTAAGATTTATTTCCATTATGTTGTTATGAAGTACAAAATTGACAAGTGAATACTAGACTTAATAACATGATGTTAAGATTACTTCTCTATATATTTTTTGTTGTTATGTATATGCATGAACGAGAACTAACCTACATATTGGAAAGAACTATATGATAACCAAGATCTACTCTTCTAATGGGGAATATTGAGACATCCAATGAGGAATGGTATGATGCACATTGTTCTATTACATTTTGTATCTACTTGATATGCATTATTATAACATGGGTAACGTGTAAATGGCAGGTGACAAGACTACCTGACTGGATTATTCGATTACAAGTATCTAAACCAGCATCATAGTGTGGTCCATATTAGGTTGTTGACCCTAGTTCTGAGGAGGGGTGGAGGCTTTTCCCACCGATTAACCTCCAAACTTGAAACTCTAGGAGGGCAGTGATGGACATGCTTCCCTCAACATTGTTGGCATTATGATAGTCCAAAGGGGGAGATTGTTGGCATTATGATACATCTGTTTTCCTTGATGGAAACCCACACATAGGTCAGTTCATAATTGATAAAGGAAAACTCACATTGTAAAGGTAACTGAGTAATGGTACAGAAGAACAAGATGATGGGACAAAGGATTTCAAATCATAATGAATCAATTGAAGAAAAAGAATGATTTAAGTTGTATTAAGTTGTATACATTGTTTCACTTAGTCCAAGTAGTGTATACAAGCGGGTTCACAGAACAAAAGAAGTGTATATGTATGCACGCACTTTCACATGAGGAAAAGCGTGTATGCAATGGAAAATTAAGGTTAAAGAATACCAAGGGTCAATACTATGGTATTAGCCCACAATATTGAGCCAAATAATGGTTACTTGATCTCGTCTAAGAATACCACAGGTTCTAAGTGTTGTTTTGGTCCGAGGTATTGAAAAAGGATCTAAGTATATAAGGAGGAGGATATCAAAGGGCTTAGTGTGCAAGTGGAAGGGTTTTTCATGAATACTCCTATCTGAAGTATATTTTGTGTTGTAAGGGCTATGGTTATGAAATAGATCTAAAACATCTTGTGCACCCTTGGATACAATGTTGGATCAGGATCATGAGACCTTAAATGACTTATCATTGTATGATCTGATAATGGATACTCTAGATCTGATTGCTAACACATGTTTTATCCTTTATATGCTATGATCTGGGTATATCTGAAGTCTGAAATAGCTGTGAAGTTATAAGTTATTATTAGCAGATCTATACGTTGGTTCACCTTGGTGAAGGCACGTATACACGCTGGTTCGGCACTTCCAAGTAGCGTATGCAAAAGAAAAACTTATTGTTCATAGATGACTAATCTATCTGATCGGTGTTGTTGTTTTACTGTAGTTTGTCAATGATGTCTTCATTAGATCTGAAAGTAAAACTGATTGCATAAGGAGATTGAGTCTTGTTGATTGATTGATTGAGTAAGAAGGGTGATCTTTGCTGCTATCTATTTAGAACTATGTAATATGACAGTAGATCTTCATAATGTCATTGATTAGTACATTTTTTGGTTCAGAGGTTTTATGATTCGGTATCTTTAGAGGCATACGAAGGTTCGGTTAAAGAAGTAGCGTATAAATGCAGGTTGGCTTCATTGAAGTAGCATATACATTCTGACATATGATTTTTGAGGTTGCAGTTGGTTCTGGTTGTTAATGGAGTGCTCTAGGTTCAGCTCTATGTTCTAGTGATAGTGATATGACTATTCAGATTGACTGATTGTTGATAGATGCAGTTGTATTTGATGGTAGTATTTCAGTGGTGATTCATTTTGAGCTTCAATGTTATTGATGGGTCTAGTATGAAAATTTGATGAAATGTGGCCTACATTTTGTGTTGTTGTGTACTAGGAGTATCTAGTTTGAAAATGTTTGAAATGTGGTCCCTAGAGGAAGAGTGAAGGTAGTAGCCTTCTGTAGGTTGGCACCTATGTACTGGAAAACACATCAGCCAGTACAAGAGCTAGGGGTTGGATCTCCCTTCTAATAGATGCTGGAAAATGAGTGAAGGTTGTAGCCTTCAACAGGTAGATGCCTGCGTACTGGAAAAAGTTTGCACCAGTACAAAACGTGTAAACACTTTTTATAAAAAGAAGATTGAAGACTGAGACGACAACAGTGGTGATTTTTTTCCACATTGGGTTTCCAACTGAAAATTCCTGGTGTTCATGTGTGCGGCTTATGTGTGTTGATTTATTATGTTCTTACTGCACCTGTTTATTGCTTAGTAAATGCATCTCACTCTAATTTAAGACAATGAATTAGTTGTTTATCAAAGTTTATTATCTATACGCTAGTTTCATTTTTTAAAGGTGTGGACATATGCTGGTTAGTTTCTATAAAATAGCATATAAAGTTTGAAAATGAAAATCATTATTATGAAATTTTAAATATTGATTCACCCCCCCCAGCATTTTTCCCAACAATTGGTATCCGAGCAAGTCCTTTAGAAGAAGCTTGATCGCTTGAAGGAAGATCTCTCAAGATGAGCAATCATGAGGGAATGGGATCTATCTGACCACCAATCTTCAACGGAAATAACTTAACATTTTGGAAGACAAGAACTAGAACCTATCTTCAATCACTTGTAGCTGATTTTTGGGAAATTGTAGAAGGAGGATACCAATATCCAGCAACAATCCCCACAGATCCAGTAGAAAAGAAAGCATATGAAAACAATGCCAAAGTCGTCAATGCATTATTGGGAAGTCTATCAGAATTAGAATTTGTCAAATTAATGCAGCTTAACACAGCCAAAGAAATATGGGACAAAATCATTCAGAGTTGTGAAGGAGACTCCCAAGTAAAACGTGCTAAGCTCCAAATTCTCAGAATTCAATATGAAACTCTCAAGATGCATAATGATGAAAGTATTGTTAGTTACTTTTTACGAGTAGATGATATTTTAAATCGTATGAATAATCTGGGTGAAGAAATAAAGGAGGCTACTATAGTAGAGAAACTTTTAAGATCTCTATCTTCTCAATTTGAGTCAAAAGTATCTGCCATTGAAGAGAAGCGGGATCTACAATTTGTTACTGTTGTTAAACTTCATGGAATTTTAACAGCCTTTGAAATGAGGAAAGGAGGTCCATCATAAATTAGAGAAGCCACTTGCAAAGCCTCTGCAAAAGGAAAATAAAAGGAAGATTTCAAGGAATCGGAATATATATCAGAAGAAGACGAGGTAAACTTTGTGAAGAAACTTCAACTAGGTATTGGAAGATTCAAAGGTAAGCTTCCCTTCAAATGTTTTGTTTGTGGTAGAGTTGGCCATTATGCTTCCAAATGTCCTCATAAAGATAACCATGACAAAGTAAAGGATTATGCAAAAGGTAATAGGAAATAGTTTGTTAGTAGAAGAAGTTATTATACTCATGAAGATAGTGATGGCTTGTCTAATATTGATGAAGGTGAATCTGAACAAGATATTAAACTACTCATGGCTTATCAAAATGATGAGTTTATGGATGCCTTAGAAGAAGAAGATTTTCTTGAAGAAATGACTCATCTCAAACTCTGTTTGGAAGAAAAGAATATGGTCATAGACACTATGACACATCAACTCACTGAAAGGGAAAAGCACAATGAGAAATTAGAATGTGAAATAGTGGGTCTAAGAAAAGAACTTGAGAAGACAAAATCTCTTAATCTTAGATTTGCTAAAGGATCAAAAACCTTAGATGAAATCATCAAGGTTTAGCATTCTTCTCTTATAAATATTGGTCTTGGATACACTAGAGAAACATCCCAACCAGAAAAGCCTTCAACCATCACCAGAAACTATCTTGATGGAGCAAAAACCAGTGAATAATGCATCAATCCTCAGCAAAAGCCTAAAGGTACTCCCCAGGTAAATCATGCTCATTTTACTCTAACGGTGAACATCAATAGAAGCACCAACCAAAAGCTGAACAATACCAAAAGATTTTATGATCACAAAAACTTCTTCTTTAATGGACAATGTTTTTCATGCCATAACTTTGGTCATAAGGTTGCTTAATGTGTTTCTTACAAAACTATCATGACTAGAGAAGCAAGAAAACAAAGGAGCGTGACCGGAATCAAGAAGAGCTCTTATAATAACTTTTATTCTCTTGAAGATGAAATTGAATGTTCATTTTGCAATAACTTTGGTCATGAAGAATCTGAATGCGGGAGGAAATTTCAGCCAACATATTAAAAGGAGCAAACATCATCCAACTCCAAGCTATGGAAAAATAAGTAACAACAATCAGAAATATGTGGCATAGCTCTATTTACATAAGGACAATAACATCAGTGGTACATTGATAGCGGATGCTCAAAACACATGACAGGTGATAAAGATAAACTCATTTCATACACTTCTTTAGAAAAGGAAAAGAATGTCTCTTTTGGAAATGACACACCAACTGTCATTAAGGGTAAAGGTTCTGTTTATCTAAAATAAAGGGTTAAAGCTGGAAATGTTATGTATGTTGATGGTTTAAAGCATAACTTATTGAGTGCTAGTGAAATGTGTGATCAAGAAAATGAAGTTGTGCTTCGATCAAAATAATGTGTGGTTCGTGAGCTTGACACAAGAAAGACCATAATCAAAGGTACTAGAACTCCAAGCAATCTATATATACTAAAAGGAGGTCAAGAACATTGTTATCTAAGAAAAACATAAGAGAACTGGTCATGGAAAAGAATATTGGGGCATCTAAGCTTTTCTCAAATAAGAAAATCATGTAGGCTCAAGGTTATTCGTGATCTTCCAGATATCATCATCCTAGAAAATACCATCTGCAAACCAAGTCAATTTGATAAGAAAACCATAGTTCAATTCAATGCAAAGGAAGGATCAGCAAGTAAGCCTCTTGAACTCATTCATACTTATTTGTGTCGACCAACAAGGAAGAAGTCACCTCGTGGAGAAGAATACTACATTTTATTCATTGATTATTTTTCTAGAATGTGCTAGATTGGTTTACTAAAACATAAGGATGAAGCATTTGAAAAGTTTAAAGTCTTCAAAGCTTTAGTTGAAAGTGAATTAGATCTAAAAACCAAATGTGTCAGGTCTAATCAGGGAGGAGAATTCATATCAGATGATTTTTTTGAATTTTGTGAACAACATGGAATAAAGAGACAATTCCTGGTTTCCAAAACTCCTCAACAAAATGGCGTGGTGGAAAGAATGAATAGAACAGTTCAACAAATGGCTCAAGCTATGCTTGACGAGTCTAGAACTGTTGATACCTTATGGAGTGAAGTTGCACATACTGCAGTAAATATTCTCAACAAAGCTCATGTACATGTAAATAGTGATCGAAGTCCATATGAACTTTGGTATGGTAAGCCTCCCACTGTAAAACACTTTAGATTTTTTGGAAGCCAATGTTTCATTAAAAGACTGATGAAAAACTTGGTAAGTTTGAACCCAGAGAAGATGAAGGAATATTTATTGGTTATTCATATAGAAGTAAAGGATACAAATGTTATTATAAAAGACTTCGAAAAATTGTTGAATGCATTGATGTTGTAATCGATGAAGCATGCAAAAATATGAAACAGGAGATATCAACAAAGGAAGATGATAATAATGAAGACGGTGAATGCTTTCTTGTATCAAATTGAAATTATATAGAGGAAGAAACCAATAAAGCATTAGAAGAAGATACATTTGACAGGGAAAAGGCTCCATCCAGGTATGTTCAAAAGAATCATCTAGAATCTCAAATTCAAGGAGAAAAAGGGCCTGGAGTACAGACAAGAATAATTCTTGTAGGATCTTCTAGTTATTTAGCATTATTATCCTCCATAGAACCACAAAATGTAAATGAAGCTAGCAGAGATGGATGTTGGATTAAGGCCATGGATGAAGAACTTGACCAAATTGAAAAGAATGATACTTGGGAATTAGTTCCTAGACCTCATGATAAAAATGTTATAGGAACAAAATGGATATTCAAGAATAAATTGAATGAAAATGGAGAGGTAATTATGAATAAAGCAAGGCTTGTTTGTAAAGGGTATTCTCAACAAGAATGTATATACTTTGTAGAAACTTTTGCACCTATTTCTAGACTTGAAGCCATAAGAATGTTTCTTGCTCTTTCAATTTTTCGAAAATTCAAAGTATATCAAATGGATGTAAAATCTGCATTACTTAATGGAGATTTACAAGAAAAAGTATTCATTGAACAACCAGAAGGATTCATTCTATCAAATGATGCAAAGCTTGCATGCAAACTCAAAAGGGCTTTATATGGACTGAAACAAGCTCTAAGGACATGGTATTATCGTGTTGACAAATATCTTCAACAACAAGGTTTCACAAAAGGATCTGCATACAAAAACTTATATACAAAAATTGAGAATGATAAACTAATAATTATTGTTGTTTATGTTGATGATATCATCTTTTGCAGTAATGAAGAATCTATGAGTCAAAACTTTGCTTCTATTATGCAACAAGAATTTGAAATGTTTTTACTTGGAGAAATAACCTATATTCTTGGTCTACAAGTGCAACAAACAAAAGATGACATCTTTCTTTCACAAACTAAATATCTCAAGCAGATTTTGAAGAAGTACGGATGGAAGATTCCAAACCAGTATGTACTCCAATGATAACAGGATGTAGTCTCAGTTCTAATGATGAATCTCCTATAGTGAATCAACCAAAGTACATGTCTATGATTGAAAGTCTACTTTATCTAATAGGTACCAGACCAGATATTATGCATGCGGTAGGAATTGTTGGAAGATTCCAATCTAATCCAAAGGAATCACATCTTCAGGTAGTAAAAAGAATATTCAAATATCTCCAAGAAACTCAAGACTTCAGTCTATGGTATCCTACAAATATATATCTCACTCTTCATGCATATACAGATGCAGATTGGGCTAGAAATGTTGATGACCGAAAAAGCACTAGTGGAGGTGCATTCTATATGGGATCACGATTAGTATCTTGGTTCAGCAAGAAACAAAGCTCGATTGCCTTATCTACAGCTGAAGTTGGTTATGTGGGTGTTGCATCTTACTGCAAACAACTACTTTGGATGATGCAAACATTGCAAGATATTCAAATCACATGTTCTCCACCCATATCTCTTCTATGTGATAATACAAATGCTATTAGTATTTTGAAAAATTCATTCATGCACTCCAAGACCAAGAACATACCCATTAAGTACCATTTTCTACGAGAACAAGTGTTTGAACAAAAGGTTAAATTGGAGTATATTCCCTCCAAATAACAGGTTGTTGATATATTTACCAAACCTCTTCCCAGAGAAGAATTTGAATATCTCAGACAAAAGCTGGGAGTTGTTTCTGCCTCATCCTTCTGTTAAAACCCATTTTCAGAGGAATACTTCCTATACGCGGATTATGAAGCAGAATCACATATATACTCGAGCTTCTATGCCTGTAGTGGCTTATGTGTTTCTTTGATAGAAAAAAAGTGGGTCAGACTCAAAATCAAATTTTGACATGGGTGTTCAGTCTGATATTGATGGTTACACTCTGTTGATATGCTTTTCTCATTGGTGTTTATTTGATTGATGAAGATGCCTTGATGAGTGAATTGTTGACAATGCACAGGTAGCATAGGTTCAAGGGGAACATTAGCCTTCAAAACATTATGCATTTTTGGCATCATGGTTGTTGAATTCAGCTATGGTCTCAGTTATTAATATCATTTGTTGTAAAGGTCATGTAAAGACCTATGTTGTAATAATATGTCTATTTCTGTGATAGTCTATTATGAATGAGTCCTTTTGGACATATGATGTAATTTGTAACCCCATTATGCATGCGAAAGATGATGTAATCATTGCAATTTTCATTCATGTATGAGAATTTGGTATATCCCCACTTGGTTGGGTGATTGATGTATGTATGAGTCATTGTTGATAGTGCATCTCCGCATGTACTAAGGGGGAGAATATCTTGGTCTGCCCTTTGCCCTTGATGTCAAAGGAGGAGAGTACATTAGTGTTGCTTGATACATCCAACAGGTTCTACAGCTTGAAGTGATCAACTCCAATATGGTTGCCATCAAGTCCAAAGGGGGATATTGTTGGTGTTAAAGATCCATTTGGACACATCAAATCCCAACATCTAGATCAGTGTTTTAGGGCTCATCAAACCCTTATTTCAGTTGCTTCATGCCCTAAACAAGTCACCCCCTTGAATGCCTCCTTCCCAGACAATTTCATGACTTGAAGACATCCAGAAATAGCCTCTAGAAGGACCAGCGCATGTAAGCCCTTATGAAGGTGTGATGCAGAGCAATTGAGTCCACTGCCAGGGTGCTCTGCAAAGCACTTAGGCTTCTTTTCACCTGCACTAGGCGAGAATGAGTGAAATTCACATAGGGTTTGGGGAATATTCTTATCTTTTAGAGTCATCTAGAAGGTTCCCTCACTTATCAACTCCTATGAGCTCGAAAATGGATGAGGAATGAGTTAAGGTGCATCCTATCCTCTCATCCCTTCCTCCATGGAACTAATTTTAAGTATGAAGGCCATTCAATGCCACCATTAATGAAAAAACCTCCTTCATCTTCCTATAAATTGACCACTCATCTAAGTGATCAGGGGGATGGATTATGTTGAATTGTAAGGAGATAATGTTTCTATGAGATTTGGCTTTGAAGCAAGCATTGTAATGCTACAAGTTTGTCATGCTTTTGATGTGATGTGGATGGGATCCAAGCTGGAGGAATGGCTTTGAATCAGACACTAATGGTTGTAATTCCTTCTTCTATCTAATAAAGTGTTTGAATCTTTTTCCCATATGTTTGTATTGTTTCATAATGCTTATATGTGTGAATTGTATCTGATTCCTTTCACTTATATTCAAAACATCATATGCTTTTATCATTTCTTTGTCTTTTGTTATGTTTACAGGGTATTTCTCAAGCAGATTAAGTACGGGAAGGAGTGACAGGATCGATACAAGGGAGACGAGAGGAAAGTGGAACTACGAGTAGTTCTTCTATCTTCTCATCTTATCTATTTCTTATAGGAAAAGTCTAAAACGCTTTAAACTATTGTTCTAGATACAACTACTTATCTAGGGAATTAGTATTTATTCGTAGATACCAAATTCTCCAAAACAAATTCGCAACTCCATTGGGCAAAGATCCTCTTTCCTAGTAGCTTATCCACCTCCTAAGACATTCTTGTAGACCCTACTTATGTTCATTGATTGCATTTTAGCTCTTTTGCATTGAATTTTGGTCAAAAATTGAGGTTAGACGACTCTTGACTGGCCTCTCAGGAATCAGCGCAGGCTTGGTCAGGGAACATTGCTCTGCAGAGCACCCTTAAGTGAGAGACAGTACTCTACAGTGAAGTTAGGCCCTCTTTGACCTACGTTGATCCACATTAGGTCAAATTCCCACCTTTGGATTGAAGTTTTTATAAATTTATTCTGTTTGATTTCTTGTTGATTGATCAATGAATGTCATGTCTCAGAAAACAAGTTTTTTACTCCTTTGCCAACCCTACTTTGATTTGATTGATTAATGTTTTTTTAATGTTTTCTTTGTCATTATCAGTCTATAGTCAAAGTTAGAATATAGTTGATTAATCTTCATTAGAAAGAAAGTGTCATGAAGTCTTCTCTTCCTTCGAATTAGAACTGTCGTGAAAGTCTTCGTTCTTATGAAAGATTTATTGATTGTATGTGCATATTTCCTTTTGTTCATATTCACATTCAGGAAATCAAAAAGAAAAACTTGCATCATTCATATTGTATTTTGTGAATTCTTGAAAGTAATAGCTAGGGAAATTGCATTAGATGTGCTCTTTTCTCTTTGTTAAATATTTGATTGCTCTATCCCTACTAGCTAAGGTTTTCATTGTTCAATTGAATGAGAAGAATGCTTATCATATTAGTTTCATTTTAGGAATTGCAAACATACATCACGTGGTGAACCTTGAAAGGAAAATTCTAAAGAAGATCAACTTAAAATTTATCTGAATTTACCTAATGGAGCATTGTCACCTAACGAATAACATTTAGACGTCTATGCTAGAGATGTGTTCTAGCGTCGTAAAATAAAGAACACATCTCAAGTGTGATACCTCATTCCACATACGTGAGTCTATCGTAGCTTGTCCACATACCTTCGGGTATATAGGGCGGTGTTACAGTACGTAAAGTATATGGGAATGCTCTCACTATGCGGTTTTGCATTAGACAATGCTTATACGGATTGGGCCTCCACGTACTTTCGGGTATATATGGGAGGAAAAAACTAGGTTTCTATCCATCCTTAGGTTACCGAGTTGGCCACCTTGTACACTATGATACACCGGACACAACATTCGGGGAGATTGCCTGCCCATACTTCTCGGTTCACCGAGAGGTATTCTGCAGTTCACAGTTGCTTGGTAAACCTTTTGCCTAGAATATCCCTCTTTTGTTTTGTTATGTTACTTTGATTAAAATAAAATTGATTGACCGCAGATAACATCCTCCTCGCTCACTCCTTAGTTGATCTTAGGTTGAAACATATGGCAACAAATCCGGAGTCCACCGATCAAGGAATTACTTTTGATGGGAATCCTACTCCTTTTCCTCTTTTCAGAAATATTGGTGTTCCTTATATGGCTACATTATCCCTACCAGGTGTTATCACTCAGGTTGTTCCCCAGGAAAATTCTGAGGGAATACGGCCGAGGTAAACATAGACCAATCTTTTAGACACAGATTCTAGCCAATCTACATCCAGAGAGAGCTATCTCTTTAAAGTTTAGCATTGTTTTTAGATTATATTAGGCTAGTTATGAAGTACAAGGATTTAGTTTTGAGTTTTGTATGGTGGTGTTCTGTAGAACAGGGCTGTAAATTTGGGAACTTCAGTCCATTGGGCTAATGGAGTCTAGGAGGTTGAACCACTGGTTATGGTCTCTTTGACAGAAGGAGGTACTACAAAGCAGGGTAATCAGTCATGGAACAATTCATAAGCTGAATTAGATGGGACGGAGTCTATGGTTGGAGGGCAGTTAAGAATCCTTCAACATGCAGACAGAAACAAAGTGAATGATTATGACCAAGAAGCAATTAAGAATTTCTTAGTATTAAATCAATATGTAAGAACCAGGGAAACAGGAGCAGTTAAGGATTCCTATTTATGATGATCTTGAAGAAAAAATTAATAACAATAAAGATTGAACATAGAGTGTAAACAAACAAGTTCTGGGCTATTCTTTTTCTCTATTATTAAGATCATGAAACGTATATGATGTATATAAACACATAAACAGTAAAACATAGGTGAGGAGAAACTTATTGATCCATAACATGACTCAAGAATTCTGTAGCAGGGCCCAGAGCATCAATTCCACATTTAGAGAGTTACCTAATCCTCAGCGATTGGGAGAATTTGAATGTGAACAGTCATCAAGAAGATGAACTGAGCGATCACATTCATGTATATAACAAATAGCTACCTAATGGAATAAACGAATCAGTTTTTCTGGAGTTACTCCTGGCCTGACATGGTATCAGAGCACAGGTCCCAGGTTCCTTTTTTAGTGTGCCTTGTAACTCCTCTATCCTCTGTCCACTGCCTTCTGCTCTCTGTCCACTGCTTTCTGCCTGACATGGTGAACGTTTTGCATTCGATGAGTTCTGTCCCATACTCTCATAACGCCTGAGACATGGTGAACATTTTGTGAGTTCTGTCCCATACTCTCATAACGCCTGAGACATGGTGAACGTTTTGCGAGTTCTGTCCCATACTCTCATAATGCCTGAGACATGGTGAACGTTTGGGTTACTGCTTGAAACTGCTTGAGACAGGGGATAACTGCGACCGGATTTCAAATGACATCGGCATTTTTGTTTGGCCATGATGCTTGATCTTTATTCTTTCTACCAAGTTTTATTTTCCGCTTTCATTATTTAGTCACGCAAGCTATATGATCCTCGCCCTTGTCCCTTTTTCTCGCACCAGATCTACCACTTCCAGCACCAGATGAAATAGTAGAACCTGATCCTTGACTTGAATCAAGCATTTTTTAGTCGCGGCATATTGTTCTGGCACTGCGACAAGGACTAGGAGGCTCCTGAGTTTGTTGTTGCATCTGTCAGGTATGGTGCGTCTGCTGGGGAAAAACTACATGCCGCAGCAGCTGTTAGCGCAATAACAAAAGTAGCTAGGCTTGTTGACAGTTATATAACGAAGATTGCTCGGGACAGGAATCTTTCAATGAGAAAATTTCAAGTTCTAGCTGAAGCGTTGCCGGACAATGCTCGAACTTGTGACGATGGCCTGATATGGTAATGATATCAAATGTTTTAAACACTGCTTGATAGGTATTTGAAGCTGTTGTTTTTAATGGTATGGTGAATGGTATTATAAGTTGCCTGACATGGTATTTGTTGGATCGTATACCATTCATATCTTTAATGCTTTGCTGAGGTTGACCGCTGTAAATTACAGTTCAAGAATGCGCATGAACATGGTATAATACAATGATTTTTTAATATTGCTCTATGGCATATACATTGAAAGATATATGTATTGAATGATATATATATATATATATATATATATTGAATGGTTTTTGTTTAAAGAAGAAAAGGGGGAGGTGTTATGAAGGATATTTTATAGAGACATTGGAAGAAGATATAGTGCATAAAGACTTTGAAATCTTTTTACCCCTTTGAGAACAATTTGACTGTATAGCAGTAGAAGTTTTTTTCTTCATAAGAGAAAATTTTTTTTGCCATCAGAAGTATTGGTCTATCACCAAAAGTTTTTTATATCAGCAGAAGTAATCTTTTACAGAATGCATTCAATCATCTCTATGGTGGGAATAGTTCTCACTGGCAAGGAGAACTATCCTGATTGGTCCCGGATGATACAACACACCCTCATCTTCAATGAGTTGTGGAAAGGAGTGTTGTGTCGGAGAAGGAAGACAGTGACCCAGAAAAGCCTACATCAGACAAAGAGCTCGCCATCTGGGAAAACTAAGAACAGCAAAGCGTATGCATTAATCGCAGCGCATCTGTAAATAAGGAGGTGAGTCGCCACATTTCATCATATTCAACTGCCTTTGAAGCTTTACAAAAGCTGAAAGAACTCTATGACTCACATTCTACACTTGAACTCGTCCAACTTATGATTAAACTCTTCACTCTTGAACTGCAAAATAATGATCCTCTTTCTCTTGCATCTGAAATAAATTCTATAATGCATGATATCAAATCCACTAAAGTTGAGTTGGATATCTCTCTTATTGCTTTTCTCAAGGCACTTTATCCTACATACTCCTGGCCTGACAAGCTTGATTCTCGTTCCCTGCTGTTTTCTTCTTTATGGCGTGTGATACGGGTATTGAATTTTGCCAAGATAGAGATGATAAAAGAAAATAAAACACATAATTATAGAATCTCCAACATGCTTTGCCACCATTGGTCACTTGGCAATTGGTGTCTTTGCAATTTCCTTAATGTTTCATCAGCTTCCGTATACCTAAAAAAATTGGGCTGGGCTGTGAAAAGGTGTTTTATTTCATGTTCAATATAAAACAAATTTTCCAAACTATCATACAGGCTCTGTCCTAATGGGAGTGTTCTTTCATCTGAAGTGCTTGATGAAGCTGTGAGTTGATTTGTGACATATGTATTCACCTTGTGAGCATAGTTTGCATGTGTCATCAGTTTATGTTCATTGGTTAATAAACTGGGCAAACCCTTCTCCTGCAAAATTGCAAACCTTTCTGTAAAAGCATTTATTTCTAGTTGCATCTCTTGGCACTTTCTCTCCAGATTTTGTATGAAATTTCTCATGTTCAACACTCTTTTAGCTGTCAGAATGGTGTCTGTCCTGTCCTTGATATCCAGTGCTGCTAGTTCTTCACTGGTGTG
Source organism: Pinus taeda (assembly GCA_000404065.3). Taxonomy (NCBI): domain Eukaryota; kingdom Viridiplantae; phylum Streptophyta; class Pinopsida; order Pinales; family Pinaceae; genus Pinus; species Pinus taeda. The sequence goes on along the minus strand of APFE030882091.1, from coordinate 47,312 downwards.
GGTATTTAAAAAATGTACTAGCCTATTGGCCTGTTCGAGCATGTGTCCCAATAATGTCCTGGCCTTTTAAATCTCTTCTTGGGCTCGTACTATCAAGTCAATTTTCTCATGGATTGTTTGTATTGATCTCCATTGATCAGTGATGGATTGCCCAATATTAGCCCACAAGATATTTTTAATTTCTGCTAGAGGTTTGTGAAGAGAAAGATCCTTTTCTAAGGATCTCACCTTGTTTTCCAATGCTTTTACCTCTATTGTTCTTTCTGCCACAGTCATTTTTTATTTATCATAGCTCACTTCTAGTTTAGCCAATTTCTCTTTGGCCTCTTTTAGCTCTGACACTTGGAGTTCTAACTCTTTCATTGCCTTCATTAGCTCTTCTATGCTTATGCTGGTACCTGGTGCTGTTGTTGTTGCTGCTGCTGAAGTATCTGTGGCTGATGTACCTGTTGCTGGGACAGTGGGAGGTACTGCTGTTGTAATTGTAGGAGGAGCGGTTGTAGCTGTTGGAGCTATTTGAGATGGCTAGGAGGTCGACACTCCCTGCTTTTCTTGTAATGCCTTCTCCAATTCCTGCTCTGTCTCATTTAGTCTTTGATTCATTTTCATTAGCAAATCCATTATGTCTTCCTCTTCTTTTTGCTGCACAACCTCTGTGGTTTGTGGATGCATAGTAATCGGCAGCTTTAATTGCTTTTTGAGGGCTGCAATGTCTTCTTCCTTCTTTTTTATAAATGCCTTTATGCCCTTGGCATCCTTGGGATCATGTCCCAGCTCAATGATAATTTCTTCCAAGGATTTGATCCTGTTATCCTTGGCTAATGAAGAAACCTTTTCCAACTCTAATTGGGCATAGGTGTTGTGCAATGAATTCTGCAATTTGTGAGCTAATAATGCCTTGTCTGCCAAGGTGGAGTACACCATTTCTCCAGTTTTCTTATGTAATTCAACTGGTCCATTGGATGGATGTCTTTGGAGAGAACTTCCAGATTGGTCCTGATATAATTAGCAGCTGATTGTGGTTGCTGCATTTTAGGCTTAACGTGACAAAGGGTCATTTTTCCTTCTTGAATGTCATATGCTGACATTAACCTTTGTTGATTAGTGGGGGCCATTTTGAGCAATTGATTATAAAGTTGGATTCTTATTGGCTCATTCTTAGCCTTTATCTCAGTGAATTTTCTCTTGATATCCGAACCTTGCTTGTTTTGAGGCCTGGTGGATGAAACTTCCACACTATGTTGCCTCTCTAGCTCTTGCTGGTATGAGCTAGCTGATGTGCCCACTATTGGAGAAGTTTCTTGTCTAGTCATTCCCTCACCCCTTAGGCTGCCTATTGTCTCTTCCAAGAGTTCCTCTTCAGAGTAAGGATTTAACCTTTGCCTCTTTTCCCCCGGCTGTTCTGCTGGTCCACTCATAGGTGTGCTTTCCTCTCTGTCTCTTTTCTTGCCTCTTTCCTCGTTTAGAGGAGTTTGTAGTGTATGGATTTTCCGATGCTTTGGTCTGAGCTGGGGGAACTTGCCCTTGACCCTGTTCCTTTGATGTAGCAGGCAAGTCTGCCATTGTTTCCTGTTCCATGTCTATCACCTCCTTGCCTTTAGCTGATGTTGTACTGGCCTTTTGTGATGGCTGCTGAGAAGTCCCAGCAAAAGATGTGTCACCTCATGTGTGCTGGGGCAGCTTGAAGGATATCTGTCCAAAAGAGTCCAGGTCAAGCGTTTTTTCAAGTTCTTTCATGGCTTTTTCCAATCTCTCTTCCTCAGTAATTTCTTCCACTAATGTGCCTTCTAACCATTCTTGTTGATTAGCACACTGCTAGATTTCAGGGATCTTGCAATGAACATATGCTGGCAGCTTATTTTTCACTTTCCTATAACTTATGAAATGATTGGGGTCATATGGTGCCCAATAGAAACTCTGTTTCAGCTTTATTTGGTGCCCTAAAATATTATCAGCCTCTTCCCAAGCATCTCTTTCATTGAATAGAAAATGGCCCAGTTGATTTCTTATTTTGAGCTGTGATTTTTTCTTAGCACTGCAAAAGTGGGTCAAGTCTGCTTGAATAACTGCCTGAAGTATTCCAGTGCAAACAGCCTCATAAGCACAAATTTGGGTAGCTTGTAGGGGCATAGTTCACAACCATATATTTCGATTTCAGTGTCATTCTGGTAAAAGTACCAGTCACCTATGCTGTAGCTTTTGGAAAGGTGCAGAATGTTTTTCATTTCGCCAGAGAGTCTAGCTGGACGACTTGTCATCAGTAGTGAGGAGGCTATATGTATAAACAAATCAATGAATTCACAGTAGGTATAAGGAGATTCTTGAACATAGTGGAAGACTAAAGTCCAAAAGATCACAGACCTTCGCTCTCCCTTTAAATCCAGTTTTCTAATAGGAAATTGAAAGCTGTCTGTTTGATAGTAAAGAAACAAATGATATATGTATGATGTATATTTGAAAACTCCCTCCCTTTCCAGGCTCATGAATTTCTCATGCATATTATCAACAATGAAGGTGGAATAATCATATTTGATAGCAGGTGGTTGTCCTGGAGTGAATATTGATAAAAGAACCAGAGAGGTTTCATCAACAAATTCACTAGTTTTGTATCCCAAGATGTAGGCTATCATGTCAAGAAGGAATTTCCTGCTTCGATGAACCAAGAGTCTAGATAAGGAGGAGGTTGTTGAGGTTGACAATTTGGCTTCATAAACAGTTGGGCTATTCTGGTTATCTCTAAGCTTGGCAATTTGGCACCTTGATCAAGCAAGAATCCCATGGAAAGAGGAGTCAAAGGCTCAGTGGGCTTGAAGTTGTTATCACTCAAGTTGTTCCCCAAAACTTGTTGAGAAAAGGGAATATGGCCGAGGTAACCACTAACCAGTCTTTTAGATGCAATTTCTAGCCAAACTGCATCTAGAGAGGGCTCTCTCTATATGTTTTAGATTTGTTTATTCTAAGTTTTATGCTAGTTATGATGTGTAGAGTTGTGTATTTAAATGGATTTGGATGGTGATTTCAAGCAGAGGTAGGATGTAGGTCTGATAGGTTTAATTCCATTGGGCAATGGATTCTATGGCAGTGGACTACTGAGTGTGTTTTTGAGATGAAAGGCAATACTACATAGCAAGATAATCAGTTTGGAACAATATCAAAGCCAGTGATGGATGGAATGTAGGCCAAGGGGAAAAGGGCAGTCAAGGATCCTTTATCCTAGTGGCAGAGAGAAGGTGCTTGAAAACTTTCAAGGAGTAGTGAAGAATTCCTTGAGAATGTTCAAAATGAGAGAATTAGCAGAGATAGAAGCATTTAAGAATTTCTATTTGAACTAATTGTGAGGAAAACATAGATAACAACAGAAATTGAACACAGAGTGTATTTAAACAAGTTCTGGGCTATTCTTTTTCCATGTTGTTAAGGTTATGAAACATATATGATACTTGCAAACATAGAAAAGACCAAACATAGTTAGAATAACTTATTGAGCCAAAGAAAGACACAGGAATTTTGTAGCAGAGTCCAACATCATCACATCCACAGTCAGAAGATCGAACAACAATGCGTTTCAACGCCCTTTGTATTAATCAATATCTGAGTTACAGCGCAGTTCAAATGGGAGAATCACCAACCCCGAATACATTCTTTGGGGGGGTATTTATACAAAAAGAGAGTCTACAAAATATCTCAGTGATAAGATAAGGAGTAATAACTTCCTTCAGCTACTTTGTCAGAGAAATAAAGGTAGAAATGAAGGCAGGAGTTATTGTAGTTGTGCTGGCTGCTTCACTGACAAGATATTTTAGACTTTTTTCACCCTGGAATTCGGCTGGCAGTTATGTCTTTGCTTTTCTTTTCCACGTTGCTGTCCTAATCTGTTACCTGCTCTAGATTCATCTTTAATGTGTCCTGACCCTGGCCTGAGCTCCTTCATTTACATCTGCCACGTGTCTTGCCCTTTGACCAGCTGTACAGGCAAAAAAGGATCTGGATTTACTTAGGCAAAACTTCCAGCATACTTTGCCACCAGCGTTCTGTGGGCAATTGGTGTCTTTGTATCTTTATTAGTATCTCATCAACTTCAGTATATCTGTAAAAATTGGGCTTGACCTCAAATAGATGATTTATTTCATGTTCTATGAAAAATAATCCTTCCAATTTGCCACACAAGCTTTGTCCAGAAGGAGGTCATGTGTTTTCTGAGCTGCTGGACGATGCAGTGGTCTGATTTGTCACATACATGTTTACCCAATGAGAATATTGTTGATGAGATAACAGCTTTTGATTGCTTGTTACTAGACTGGGTAAACCCCTTTGCTGCAAGTTTGTCAATTTCTCTATGAAGGTATTAATATCCATCTGCATCTCCTGACACCTTCTTTCCAGAGTCTGTATAAGAGTTCTCATCGTTAGCACCTTTTTTACTGTCAAAATGGTGCCTGTCCTGTCATTGATCTCTAAAGCTACCAATTGTTCCTTGGTATTGGTGTTCAAAAAATGGATAAGTGCATTGGCCTGATTAGGCATATTTCCTAATGATGCCTAGGCCCTTTGTATTTGTTCTTGTGCCCTGTCTATTAATTCCATTTTCTCATACATTGTCTGAATTGACCTCCATTGGTCAGTAATGGACTGACCAATCTTAGTCCACAAAATCATTTTAATATCTGCCAGAGGTTTATGTAAGGTGAGATCCTTTTTTAGTGTTTTCACCTTGTTCTCCAGGGCCTTCACTTCTCTGGTCTTCTCTGCTACTTTCATCTTTGATTTGTCATAGCTCACTTCTAGCTTTGTTAGTTTTTCTTTTGTCTCTCTGAGATCTGACATTTGAGCTTCTAGCTCTTTCACTGCCTTCATCATTTCCTCCATTTTCATGCTGGTCTCAGGCTCTGTTGTTGTTGCTGTTGTAACATCTGTGGTCTCAATACATGTTGTCATTGGTGGTTCAGTGGGAGGAATTGCTACTGTGTCTGTGGGGGAAGCAGACACAATTGTTGGAGCTGTTTGGGGTGGCTGGGAGGTTGACTCTCCCTGATTAGTTTGCAATGCTTTCTCTAGCTCTTTCTCTTTCTGTACCAGCCTTTGGTTCATTCTCATTAATAGATCCATGACATCCTCTTCTGCCTTTTCTTGTGCTAGCTCTGCTGTCTGGGGATGCATGGTGACAGGAAGCTTCAACTGCTTTCTAAGGGCAGAAATATCCTCCTCCTTATTTTTTATCAATGCCTTTGTGGCCTTGGCATCCTTGGGATCATGTCCCAACTCAACAATTATTTCCTCTAGAGTCTTTATTCGATTGTCTTTGGCTAGAGAAGAGATCTTCTCTAAATCCAATTGAGCAGATGTGTTACTCAGTGACTCTTTTAATTGGTGGGCCAGCATTGCTTTGTCTGCCAGTGTGGCATAGACCATTTCACCTGTTTGCTTGTGTAATTCGATTTGATTCATTGGGTGAATGTCCTTGGCAAGGACCTCTAGATTGGTCCTTATGTAGTCAACTGCAGACTGGGGCTGCTGAACTTTTGCCTTGAAATGACTTCAAATCATTTTCTCCTCCTTGATGTCATAGGTTGTCATTAGTCTATGCTATTTGGAGGGTGTCATCTTAAGCAACTGGTCATACAGTTGAATTCTTAATGACTCATTTTGAGCCTTAATCTCCTTGAATGACTGCTTGATGTCGGATGGTTTCTTTGCTTGTGACCTTGAGGAGGAGACTTCCATTCCATGATGTCTCCCTCCTTCTTGTCTGTGAGAGCTTGTAGAAGTCTGTTGACTAATGGCTCTCTCTCCTCTTGGGCTTTCAGTAATGTCTTCCACAGTGTCCTCTTCAGGAGGATCTACTCTTTGCCTCTTGGCCTCCTCCTGACCTGTTGACCCACTTGCAGGAGTGGTCTCTTCTCGGTCCCTTTTCTTACTTCTCTCCTCATGAAGAGGAGTCTGCAGTGCTGGTACCTCTGGTGCTTGTGTTTGTAATGAAGGGGCTTTCCCTTGGCTATGTTCCTTTGAAGTAGTAGGCTCCTCTTCCATGATTTCTTGTTCTAGTACTACCAACTCCTTGCCCTTTGCTGTCCCTGTTACTGGTGTAGTCCTTTCCTGGGCAACCTATTGTGCAGTTGTGGCAGTTGATGAGCTCTCCCCAGTTGGCTGTGGCTTTTTGAAAGACACCTGCCCACAAGATTCCAAGTCAAGAGTTTTTTCCAAATCTTTCATGGTTTGTTCCATTTTTTCTTCTTCAATTAACTCTTCAACTAGGGTGCCCTCCAACCACTCATCTTGGTTGGCATATTTTTCTATGTCAAGGATGCGGCAGTGTTCATAGGATGCTAGCCTATATTTTATCCTTCTTGCGTTGATGAAGCCATATGGGTCGTAGGGTACCCACCAAAAGCTTCTCTTGAGTCTGTATGTTTGACCCAATAGCTCATCAACATCCTTCCATCCCTCTTTCTTGTTCATAACAAATGGGCCTAATTGGTCCCTGAGTTTCAATGGGGCCTTTTTCTTTGTGCTTGGAAGTGGCTCAGATCTGAGTTGATGAATTGCCTGAAATATTCCAAGCCAAAGAGTCTCATTGGCACATATCTGGGTAGCCTGTAGGGGCACATCTCATAGCCATATATCCTGAGAATAGTGTGATTCTAGTAGAAATAACAGTCACCTATTCTATAGTTCTTGGAGAGCTTTCGTATCCTCTACATATCATGTGTCAGTCTGGGAGGAGGAGTTCTCATTAAGAGGCAAGAGACAGGGTACACAAATAGATCAATAAACTCACAATAAGAGTAGGGAGAGGTGTGTATATCATGAAAGATTGGGGTCCAAAAAATAACAGACCTCCTCTCCCCTTTGTGGTCCAATTTTCTAATGGGGAATTGGAAGATATCTAGCTGGAAATATAAAAATAGATGATATATATAGGAAGAATATTTAAAGATTCCCTCCCTGTCGAACCTCAACAATTGGTCATGCATCTTATTGGCAATAAACTTAGCATAATTGTACTTGACAGCAGGGGGCTGCCCTGGGGAAAAAATAGACAGCATACCCAATATGGTTTCATCAATGTGCTCACTTGTCTTGAACCCCAACACAAAATATATCATATCAACCACTAACCTACCCATTTCAGTGAAGGAGGCATAGTGAAAAGGAGGTGGGTGATGGGGCTGGCTATCTGTCCTCATGAACGCTTTGGAAAATTCTGGCTATTTCTGTGCTGGAGAGTTTGGGACCTTCATCCAGCAAGTACTTCATGGTAAGAGGAAACTGGAGGTGTGTTGGTTTAAAATTCAGCATCTGGTTGATGGAGTCAGGAGTGATATAGAAAAGAGTAGTCCCAGATGGACTTTTAATTGCTCTGTTTGTTGGCTCATAGTTCTCAAAACAGAGGTGGATGATCTCAGGGTAGATGTTCACAGAGGGGAGGTAGTATCTAGGCAAGTTTGATTCCCAAATACCACATACATCCTCTTGATTCAAGTAACTATTTCTGAGCTCACAGACTGCCTGAAGATGGTTTTGGAAACCTTCAAGGTCTTGGATTAGGTAATCTTTAACAGCCAAGGGAAAATGTTCTAACTTTTTGTGGGGTGCATTGAGGGGGGTGATGTTTAAGGCCACTAGACTTCCATGGCTTAGCTGTATTGCTTTTAGAATTGGAACTTTTGGCTATGTGCAGGCAAAAAATAAGCAGGAAGATGACTTTAAGGATTTCCCTGGGATTTTCACAGTCAAAACTGGTTTGTTGGCTTGAATTTGGTTATGTTGGAGTGATATCAGCTGGGGAAGCAGGAGCAGTGGGCTTTTTGGCATAGTGGACTTTAATTGTGGGCAAAAGACGGCCTAGGAGGTTCTTTGGGGAGTTTATAGGGCCGGACGAGCTCAATTTCAGATGACTGTATGGATTTTCAGTGAATTTGGCACCTCAAAGGCTTATGGAGGATTTGTGGGCAGCAACACAGTGTTTTCTCCTTTAAATTGTGGTTGTTGGTGCTAATTTTACAGAGAAACTAATGGAAAACAGGGCCGGGAGCGAATTGATGGTAAATACCTATATTCCCGGTGAAATGGGTGACTTGCAGGCGACTAGGTGGGTCGAGGGGCACAGTGCTTACTGGTTGGCGGTTTTGGACAGTCGAAAATGGTGTTTTCGACGTAATTTTCATGTACAAGCACGTGGAGAAAACAAATAGCAAATGGTGAAAAACATCACATTTACCCTTTTTACCCGCAAATTTTGACTTTGGCGGGTTATGGGCGCTTTTTTGGGATGATGTCATTTTTGTTGTTTAGTGGGTACGGATGCTGACATGGCATATGATGTGGCGGGTGACATGGTGGATGACGTGGTGGATGATGTCATCAGGTGACATGAGCATGACTTCAGCAGGGAGGGGGCAAGTGGTAAGCGGTAATATCGCACCGCTTTTGGGGGAAAGTGGTTTCGGGGGAGGGGGTTCCGAACACACCGAGCACTTGAAACACGTCCTCGGTACGGCGGAAATACCACCCATCCCCAGGACGCTATTCTTCGGCAGGTTGGGGCTTCCAAAATCACCGACTACCGTTGAATCTAGGAGCAGTGATCGGACGGCTGGCGGGCGATCGAGCTAGCGAGTCTTTAATGGTGGCGGACCCGCCTTAATTTTTAAGTTTTGTAATGTTTTTCTGTGTATCTGCGGACTTAGGCAAAGTGGGTTTTTCGGGCAAAAATTGTGGGTTTAGGCTATTTATTTAGCCAAAGGCTATATAATTCCCGATGGGTGTGTGGAGGGTTGTTATTGGCCCCTGGTGGGCCAATGACTCCCTAAAAAAAATGTAAAATATGGCTATAGTTAGCCCTGGGTGGGGGTACTTATTTTTTGGGGGTTTTCTATGTATTTATATACTAAGGAAGGGGAAGCTATTCGTAGGAGTTATATAATAAGGTTAGTAGGTTAGTATGATTGTGGGGGAGGGGTTTGTATGGCTTAGGCTAAGTTTTATAAAGTGAAAACTTAGGCCAAGGGAAGAGGAAAAAATGACAAATGGTGAAGCTTTAGGAAACTTTGGCAAGATAAAGTAAAGACTTTTTACACAAGAAATGTGGCTTGTTTTTCCTAGGTGAAACATCTTCTTACTTAGTTTTGCCATGGAATGAAGTAGGCTAAAGGGGCTAAAGCTAATAAGCAGATCTCTTTACCCTTTGGGGTAAGTGTTTGTAAATGTTTCTTTGGGAAGATGAGGAGGGGAATTAGTCATGCTCCATTTGATCTGTAGCCACCTTCCCATGGTACCCCATGATTTTATGAGATGGCAAGTCATTCTAAAGAGCCAATTTCTCACCAACCATGCCTTTGTACCCTCAAAACTGCCTACCCAACCTAGTATACCTAGCATTTTTTCTTCAGCCTCATTGGGTGCACTTGAACTGGCAAACCCTAATTATTCTCTTTTCTTTTGGCTGCCCTCCTATCTAAGTCTACCCTTATTTCTTCCAGGGCTCAGATTAAGTTGTTGAGACCCTTTGCTTCTCTACCTAACTATTGGCCTGCCAAGCTTAAACTGTTTGTGCAGACCTCCATTCTCTATTCTTAGACAAGTGAAATTCAAACATGATCTAGCCAAGATTAAGCTGTCTGGTTAATCATCAATTGTGGCACAAGTTAACCACCTATGCAGTGTGAAGATTGATCAACATATGGAACCTTTGCAGTATAAAAAGGATGAACATATTTGGCACTTCCCCAGTCAATCATGAAAAAAGAAACCTATTGGTATAGGGAGCTAACAAAAGTGTAGCATTTTATTTATAGATTCATGGGTAATATAGAATAGGACAGTTCCAGAAGGGGTCATCACAGCCTTTTGAGTAGGCTCATAATTGGCATGGCATTGGTGAATGAGGTCAGGGAAAACATTAACTGAAGGAAGGTAATACATGGGCATATTGGACTCCCAAATTCCAAAGACATCAGCTTTGTTGCGGTAGCTGTTTCTAATTTCACAAAAGGCTTGGAGGTGAGACTTGTGACCGATTAAATCTTTAATTTGGAAATCCCTGTCAGCTAGGGGTAACCATTCCAGTTCTTTGTGTGGAGCATTTAGAGGTGCACGTTCGGCACCACTAGAGCCTCCATTGCTCAACTATCTGTGATTTTTCAATTTGGAATTTGGGTTGTGTAGCAAAAGTAGATAAAACAATGGCTCCAGGGCTTTTCTCAGGGAATTGCGGACTGAAGTCGATTCGAATTTTAACTTGCTGGGTGAATCTCACAGTGGAAAACGAAGTTTGCAGGGTTTTCGGTAAAAATGGACGGAAACAGTGGTAATGGTGCACTTGTTGAAAGTAGTTTGATGATTTGAGCTTAAATTTGGGCGTTTTTTGGAAAATTTGTAGAGGAAAGTTAAAAACAGGGGGCTTGGGAACAAGATTTAGGTAAATACTTGTTTTTATCGGTTCACTATGCGAATTGTAGGTTGCGGGATGAGCTGGAAGACCGAGCTGCAGGGTTGATTTGGTTTGGTGGCGGACTATGTGGTCGAACACTATGTTGGATGTAAACAGCATGCACAGGTTCCATAAAAAAAACCAATAGAAAATACGTGAAAATGATTGTTTTCATGGATTTTTTGACAAAATTTGGCTTTACGGGATTTTTGGCGCTTTTTTGTGATGACATCATCATGACGTGAGGTTTTGTCGCGACATGGATGATGTGGCGATGAGGTGGCAGATGATGCAGATGTGATGTGGTGGACAACGCGACGGTGACAAGGGGGTGATGTCAGCATGAGTGGCCAGCAGGGGGTGGGCGGTAAGCGGTATTTCCCACACCGCGTTTGGGAAAAAGCCGTTTCGGGTGAAGGAGTCGCGATAGCACCAAGCGGGCGACACGTGGATTCTGTACGAAGGCGAAACCGCCATTTTCCCAGAAGCTATCGTTCAGGCACTAGAGGGGTCGCGATATGGCTGCGGGCCATCAAATCTGCAGGATCGGATCCAACAGTTGACGCATGACGGAGTTGGCAGTGCAATATGGCGCGGGGACCTGCCATTATTTTAATGATTTTTCAAAGGTTTGGGGTTTATTCCATGGTTTGGGTTGCGGAGTTTGGTTATTTATTTAACCAGAGATTAAATAAATTCCAATGTTGTCGTGCGCGGGGAGGGTTATCACAGGGTTTCAAATAAACCTTGGATCCCCTGAAATAATGGCATATTGCTATAATTAGCAGGGGCGGGATAATAAATTTTTTGGGATTTTTATTTTGTATCTACATAATACGGGTATGGGGAAATATATATAGGGATTTAATATAATAGGGTTAGTGTGTTAATATGAAACATATATTTGAATAAAGCACTAAGTCAAAGAGTGAAAAACTTAGACTTTTAGGGGAATGAGAGAGTTTTTAAGCTGTGAAGTTGGATAGCTTAGGCTTAAAAGAAGACAAATGTTTTACACAAGAAATGTGGCTTTATGTTTTAAGCAAAATGTCATTTTACTTAAATCTTTTCATGGAAATGGAGTGCACTTGAGAGTCTTGAGTAGATCCCAATCTCTTGAGGGGAGGTTAGTGATTGATGGGGGAGGAATGAGGGGAAGTTAGACATGCATCATTTGATCTATCACCACATAGTTGCCATGGTGTTTATGATAGTGATGAGATGAATCATCTTTGAAAGACAAGATTATTCATGAACCTGCTTCTGCAACATCAAAACTACCTACCCAGCCCACTGATCCTAGTATTTTTTCTTCTTTCTTGCTTGGGTGCATTTGAACTAGCAAACCCTGATTCTCTTCTTTTCTTTTCGCTGCCATCCTATCTAAGTCTGCCCTTATTTCTTCCAAGGGCTCAGATTTAGTTGTTGAGACCCTTTTCTTCTCTACCTAATTACTTATCTGCCAAGCTTGTACTGATTGGACAGATTTTGTTCTCTATCTCTAAGATAAGAAATTTAAACATGAATTTAGCCAAGATTATGTTGTTTGGCCATCCATCAACTGTGACATGAATCAGCAGTTGTAGTCCATAAGCTGTTTGCAAAAAAAGAATAGTAGTTGCTTTTTGAACTTGCACACTTTCCTGGTCTTTTCTTTTGGGTTCATTTCTTTTCTTTTGACCAATTCATTCTTTTTCCCTTTGATCTTTCTTTTAGGGCATACCCTCTTTTCATTTTTTAATTTTTTGTTTTCTTTGGAATATGGAACACCTTTGCAACCAGCCAAAGGTTTGAACATATTAGGCCTTATCAATGTCAATCATGAAAAATGACACCTATTTGTATAGGAACCTAACAATGGCTCCACTTGGGGATGGCTTTTCTTGATGAAAAGTCAAGAACAGCAGGTCAAATTGCCTTTTGTACACCTCTTGCTACATTCTGAAAATTTTTCTTTGTTGTAAGTGAACCAGTCTGCATAGAGGACCAAGTAAAATATGCACATCTCTCATGGGTTGATCCCAACAATTAGACCTCTGTTTTTCCTCTGAAATCCACTTTTTCTAATTGTTTTATTATTCTTATGACAGCTGTAGTTATGAAGCTTATGGCCTTCACTTCGGGCTTCAACTTCAACAGACTTGTTGTCCAATCCAAACTTAGACATTTATTAAATGAAAAATATATACAGGTTGAGACAAAAATACCTCAGATAGTGAGCTCAAAATAGTGTTTGAGTATCCGGCCATTAACTGGCCCTCCCTCTGCTTCTGTGCCATCCAAGCTCTTTAAGAAATAAGTGTTGTTTCCCTGTACAGCTTGGATGATAAACGGTCCTCTCCATAGGAAGTCAAACTTCCCATGTTTTCCTTAGTCTTCCCTTCTGGAATCCCACTTTAGTACCTTGTCTCCAATGTAGAAATCCTCTGCTTTGGTCCTTTTATCGAATATCTTTTTTATCTTTTCTTGTAACACCTGAGATCTCTGATATACTTCTTCTCGGGTCTGCTGTAGATGAATAGTTTGATTTATCCTTCTCTAAATGTCATTAGGTTCTGCCTATACTTCTTGTAGCAACTTCATCACAGGGACTCCCAAAGATGAAGGAAAAATGGCTTCCATACCATAAACTAGCTCATAGGGGCTTGTTCCAATGGATCTCTTTGTAGTCAATCTGTCTGCCCAAAGTGCATTTACAAGCTTTTTATGCCGATTTTTCTTGTTTTCTTCCAATACTTTATTAATGATATTGGTCAAGCTTTTATTGGATGGCTCAGCTAAACCATTACCTTGAGGGTAATAGGCTGTGGAGTGGCCTAAGGTAATGTGGTATTTATGACAAAAATTGATCATTCTTTTGGATTTAAAGGCAGCAGCATTATCAGTTATAATCTTCTCCAGACAACCAAATCTAGACAGGATGTTGGTCTCTAAGAATTGTATTATTACTGAATCATTGGCCTGCCTACAAGGGATGGCCTCTATCCATTTGGTGAAGTAATAAGTGGCAGTAAGGATCCAATTGTGTTGGCCAGAGGATGAAGGGTGGATTTCCCCAATGAAGTCTAAACCCCATTGTTGAAATGGTCTTTCAGTGGAAATTGGCTTGAGGGGCAGAGGCAGAAGCTTCTTCTTGCCCTCAAAGATTTGGCATTTGTGGCAAGAAGTTACAAACTTTTTTACATCAGCAAATAGGGTGGGCCAATAAAATCTAGCCCTTGGGATTTTATCAGTGGTTGATTTCCAATACAAATGTCCACCACAGTCCCCTGCATGAAATTCTTTCAACATTTTGTCAGTTTCATCCGTTGTTAAGCAATTCAGTAAAATGCCTTCATGATTTTTCCAAAACAAAGCATTATCTACAATACAAAACTTTGAAGCTCTCATTTTCAGAAATCTTTTCTTAGTTCTGGATAACCCTGGAGGAGCTTGCAGGTTTAGTAATACATGAATGATATCAGCATACCAAGGTGATTGTAGAAAGGCTTGATTGATCTGTGGAGTCGCCATCTCCTGTTCATTATCCAGTTCATTGATGTCAAGGGCCTGAAAATTGGTTTCAGTCATAAGTTTTGCTAATCCTTGTCCCTTTATAGCTTTGTTGGTTTAATTTCAATGTCATATTCCAAAATGTTAGCTATCCATTTGCCTCTTTTGCCTTCAATCCCTTCTTGAGTTAGGATATCCTTGACAATAGTGTTTGGCACATAAGCTATTACATGAGAGTATAAGATATAAACTCTAAAGTCCTTGATAGCTTTTACAAGGGCATAGGCCTGTTTTTCCATGATTTTATATTTTAAAGGTGCATCTCTAAGCGCTTTGCTGAAAAAATCTATGGGCTTTTCACATCCTTGGTCATCTTTCTATAATAAAACAGTAGCAATAGTATGTTCAGATGCAAAGGAAAATACTATAAAGTCTCTGTCAAATTTTGGGCTTGTAAGGACTGGTGTTTTAGTTAAAGCTATTTTGACTTCTTCAAAGGCTTGTTTAGCTTCTATTGTCCACTTGAACTTAGAGTCTTTCTTCAACATGTTGTTCAGCAATCTTATCAGTTTAGCCAAGTTGGGTATGAATCTTCTTAGATAATTGATTTTTCCTAGGAAAGCTTGCAGTTCTTTGATATTTCTAGGGTGAGGAACTTGCAGAATGGCTTGTATTCTATCTGGATCAATTCTTATGCCATCTTTTGAAATTATGTGACTTAACAGTTTACCTTCTTGTAGACCAAACAATGATTTCTTTGGATTTAGTGATATACCGTATTTTCTGCAGATTATAAACACTTGTTTGAGATGATTTAGGTCTTGCTGGTCTGATTTGGAAAAGGCAGTGAGATCATCTAGGTATATGACTAGGAAATCATGAATTTCTTTAGCAAAAGCTATGTCCATTGCACGCTGGAAAGTTTCCCCTGCATTCTTGAGTCCGAATGGCATTTTTACATACTTAAAAGTTCCCCAAGGTGTTGTAAAAGCGGTCTTATCTTGGTCATGTGGGTGAACTAAAATCTGGTTGAAGCCTGAAAATCCATCTAACAGTGAAATTCTAGAAGCTCCTACTACCCTTTGTAAGATGTGGTCCATTTTGGGTAAGGGGTAGTGGTCTTTCAAAGAGACTTTATTCAGATTTCTCAAATAAACACACAGTCTGATTTCTCCCGTTTTCTTCCTAGTGGGCACTAGATTTGAGATCCATTCTAAAAATATAATGGGTGCAATTATCCCAGCTTCATACATTCTCTTGACTTCTTTTTCAGTGAGAGGAAGAAGTACAGGATTTACCCTTCTAAGCTTTTTCTTGAAAGGTTTTTGATTTTCTTTTAGGGGTATTGTATGTTGGATGACAGAAGTATCATAGGACTTAAGATCTTCATAGCTCCATGCAAAAACATCTTGAAATTCTTTGAACAGTTCAATATATTTCAGCTTCTGGTCAAGAGGCAAGGTTTTAGACAATTTTATCATTTTAGGACTCTATTCAGTACCTATATTACAGTATTCAATTTCTGCGTTTTAGGGCTGCATTTTGGGCTTCCTTGGAATGTCATTAGAGTCAAAGATATCCTCCAGAGGAGTCAAACTTGTGGGTAAAAAATTATCCTTTAACTTAATCACTTCAGACTCTCCTTCAACAATTTCATCAAAGTTTATTTCTTTTAGCTCTTGTAATTTTTTGCTGGTAAAGATTGTTGGATGCAAAATCTGATTTGTTGTTTCAGCTGAAATGTGTTTTTGAATTTTGTCTATTTGATGGTCTTCACAACCGGTGCTTGTGTCTATATTTGTGGTAGAGAATTCTTCTTTTAAAGTGAAGGAATTATTGATCTGAGTGTCATTGTCAAACACCTGCCAATTTTTTACATTGTCTGGTACGGTTGGCCTGTGTTTAATTTCAGCTGTAAAATGATGATTAGGCTAAAATGGCAGTTTACAAGTGCTGGCAAATATTGCCAAACTGTGAGCATGCAAATTGTGGTTCCTTGGAATATTGGTAAGTTGTGCTTCTAGAAAGGTATTGAATATTTCAATTGTTGCCCCTCTATAAGCCCTTAACCTGAGGTCATCTGTGAGAAAGTTTCCTCTCATTTGTTGAATAACCAAATCAGAGTCTCCCAAAATTGATATCCTAGCTGCCCCTAAGCTTCTGGTCAGTTTGAGTCCTAGCAGCAGGGCTTCATATTCATCCATGTTATTTGTGCACCTAAAATTCAACCTATATGCATGTCCTTCAGCATGGTCATTTTGCATATTATGTATCCAAATCCCTGCCCCTACTCCTAGCTTATTAATAGATCCATCAAACTCTAGATACCATAGGATTTCTTGATTACAACTAGCATTAGGAGTTTCAAAGCTTTGCTTAGTAGGAAGATTTGGATTTTCAATTTCATGTGGTTTCCCTTGTGTGTCTGTATTATCATTGATCACAAAAATTTCTTGAATCTGAACATTGGATTTTTCATTCATGAGTTCTTCTTGTGCTGATACTAAAACCTTGTTATCAGTTGGTGGGAAAATTTCAATATTGTATAGGATGAAAGAGTCCATATCAGAATGCATGGAATAAATGGGAAAATTTTGGTGCTTCTCTTGGCTGCTGACCACATATTTCATCAAAGTTTCCCTGTATAATCTCTTTGGCTGGCCAAAGACTGAGATAGTGGCATAGGACATGTCCAATTGTAAAGATCCTTGGAGTTTTGCACCCCAAGATCTAGACAACAACATTCCATATTTTGGTGGGATATCAGCTACCACTACATCCATTAAAATTGTCTTGGCAGGGTATTGTACCAATGGTACACACAGATCTTTAATCAATCCTAAGCATCTAACTTGGCTAGAATCAAATGAGAATAGGTCTTTGTATGCCCGGGTTATATCCAGTTCCAACTTTTCCATGAATGATTTGGGCATCAAATTGTGAGAGGCCCCAGAATCAAACATTACATTGTGAAGTACTTTGTCATGAATATTCAGACTCACATAAAGAGGAGGAACACCTCCATCTGTTGATTTGCCATTTACTTCAGGACCAAAAATTAATTCTAGTTGGTCATCTAAGACATTCACTGCATCTTTGTGTTCTGAAATTTGTAGTGATCTGCTGATTTGTTGTCTATAGACATTATGTTTAGCCAATTCGGACAACGGAATGGCTACCTTCAATTTGCCTATTTCGGTTTCAAGGTTAAAAGGTTTTTCTATCTAAACTCTTGCATTTGGGGCAGCAAGGTTTTCTTTTTCTATTGTGTTTTCGATGCTTTTTTCTTTATCAGGAGTGTTGTTATGAGTTGAATCGGCATCAAAATCATTTTCAGGAGGTTCCTTTGCATTTTCTTTGGGAGGAAAGGAAGTTGCAGATTGTTTATCATGTTCTTAACCATCTGTAACATCTTAAATAATTGGGTTGTTTGAGTTGGGAGTTGTCTTAGAAGGGATTTGTGTAGAAGAGTTCTTGTTTTTGGCTTTGGCAGATTGTTTGGTTTCTTTCTGCTTGTTGTCATCAAGGATATATATTCTCCTACTTCTCAAGTTATACTGTTTATGGACTTCATATACAGTTGTGTCATACCCCTCCTTAAAATCGAAGGATTCCCCTGATTGAGTTTGAAATTGACCTAAAGTGTGGGCCTCTTGGTCTTCTTGGGTTAGGAAAATTTGTTGTCCGCTATTGAGACCCATTAATTTTATCTGAGTATCTTCCATGGGCTCACTAGAAGTTGAAGCTTCAGCATAGTTTTCCTGAAAAGGAGGCCTGATGTTTTGGTCAGGACCAGCCTTCCCGACATCAGGATTCTGATTTTTCCTGAAGTTTGGATTTCTTCCGGTGTTAGTTGGTTGACCCTCCCAAGAAGACTTCCTCTCAATAGTTTCTACTCTATCCCCAAGTCTGTCCATTCCTTCAATAATCGCATCTAATTTTGTTCAAATGCAGAAGGTTCTTCCTTAAAAGTTGTTCTTCTCTCAGATCTAGCTCGATTTCGTTTAGAAATCAGATTAGCCTCTACACTAACAGCTATACTCTGCATGTCTTCTAAACTTGGAGGAGCTCTTTCCCTAAGCTGTTAAGCCATGTCAGAGCCAAATCCATCAGGGAATTTAATCAAGCCAGGTCTGGTGGAGGTCTGAGATTCTGAGGGATAATATTGTATACATTATTAAATCTAGCACAGTAATCTTGGACACTTTCTTGTGGACCTCTTTTCAAGTTCTCATATTCTGATAATATGTGTAGGGGATCCTTCTTCTTTTCCCATCTGTTTAGGAAAGTTTGATAAAGGGCTTGTGGATCAGCAATTTTGTTTGCAGGGAGGGCCCTAAACCAAGTCCCAACATCACTAGTTAAGCTCTTGAAAAAAGTTTCATTCTGACATCATCATCATCAATCTCATAAGTTTCAAAATAGTTTGTCATTTTCTTTGTATGTTGTTGGGTTGTGTACGTACCAGCACCATCAAAATAGGTGATTTTGCTTTGGTAATCTTGAGGCATAGCCCCTGGATTTGCAGGTAATTGTAAGGAAGCATATTGGTTTGCCATGTTTGCAGAGATAAGTGCAACAGCCGGAAGATCAGGGATAACATTTGAAATATGTGATGTAGATGAGGGAGTGGAAAAGATGGTTTGGAGTGCTGATGGTGAATTAGGTGAAGCAACAATAATAGAATATAGGATTTGTGATTTTCCCGCAGTGAGCTTAGTTTGGATAGGGTTCTTCTGAGGTGTATTAAGGTTTAAATCAGCAGAATTTTCTTGATTCTATCGGCTTCTAAGGTTCTTAGGGATCAAATTAGGATTTTCAAAGATCAGTGGAGGATTTGGATCCGGATTTGATCTGGTATAACGGGTCTTCCTCTTTGGAGCCAGCTTCTGAATATATATATATTTTTTTTCCTTGATATATTTGAAGAATACAATTTCTTAACAATATGTTTCTAGGAATTTTTAATGAGAATCTTTGAATTTTCCTAAAGATCTATTGGAAAAAGGAAACTACTCAAGCCTTTGAGACAGTTGTTCAAAGCCTAGAGCTAGGCTGGAGATAGACTGAAGCAGCTTTTATTTACTCTTGTAATTGCATAGCAAAAATAGTTTCAAAGGCTACCTTGCTAACTTCATGCTCCATCTGTAGCTTTAGAAAATAGACAGCAGTAACAAACAATCATTCAATTCCCCAGCGGAGTCGCCAATGATGTTATCACTCGGGTTGTTCCCCAGGAAACTTCTAAGGAGGGAATACGGCCAAGGTAACCACAGACCAATATTTTAGACACGGATTCTAGCCAATCTACATCCAGAGAGGGCTCTCTCTTTAAAGTTTAGCATTGTTTTTAGATTATATTAAGCTAGTTATGAAGTACAAGGGTTTAGTTTTGAGTTTTGGATGGTGGTGTTCTGTAGAACAGGGCTGTAAATTTGAGAACTTCAGTCCATTGGGCTAATGGATTCTAGGAGGTTGAACCACTGGATATGGTCTCTTTGACAGAAGGAGGTACTACGGAGTAGGGTAATCAATCATGGAACAATTCATAAGCTGAATTAGATGGAACGGAGTCTGTGGTTGGAGGGTAGTTAAAAATCCTTCAACATGCAGACAGAAAGAAAGTGAACGATTATGACCAAGAAGCAATTAAGAATTTCTTAGCATTAAATTAATATGTAAGAACCAGGGAAACAGGAGCAGTTAAGAATTCCTATTTATTATGATCTTGAAGAAAACATTAATAATAATAAAGATTGAACACAGAGTGTAAACAAACAAGTTTTGGGCTATTCTTTCTCTCTATTATTAAGATCATGAAACATATATGATGTATATAAACACATAAACAGTAAAACACAAGTGAGGAGAAACTTATTGATCCATAACATGACTCAAGAATTCCGTAGCAGGGCCCAGAGCATCAATTCCACATTTAGAGAGTCACCAACAATGAACTCCAACAGCCTTTTGTATTCAATAAATCTTAAGAGTTACAGTGTAGTCTTCCAAAATTATCACCAACCAACCCCGAATACTTCACTTGGGGAGGTATTTATGCAAAAAGTGTTTACAAAATATCTGAATGAGATAATATCTAACAATAACTCATTCTACCAACTCAAGAAGAGAAATAAATGATCTTGAACGCAGAGAAAAATAAATGAAGAAGTAATTGTTGTTGTCTTGGCTGCTTCAGTTGGTCAGATATGTTGACTTTCAAGCTCAATGAGTCGACTAGTATCTGTCTTCTATTGATATCCTTGTGTTGCTGTCCCGACTTCCTTGGTTGTATCTGGACCGTCTTTAATACGTTGTTGCTCCAGCTTGATTCTCGTTCCCTGCTATTTTCTTCTTTGTGGAGTGTGGTACGGGTATTGAATTTTGCCAAGATAGAGATGATAAAATAAAATAAAACACATAATTATAGAATCTCCAACATGCTTTGCCACCATTGGTCACCTGGCAATTGGTGTCTTTGCAATTTCGTTAATGTTTCATCAACTTTCGTATACCTGAAGAAATTGGGCTAGACTGTGAAAAGGTGTTTTATTTCATGTTCAATATAAAACAGATTTTCCAAACTATCATACAGGCTCTGTCCTGATGGGAGTGTTCTTCCATCTGAAGTGCTTGATGAGGCTGTGAGTTGATTTGTGACATATGTATTCACCTTGTGAGCATAGTTTGCATGTGTCATCAGTTTATGTTCACTGGTTAATAAACTGGGCAAACCCTTCTCCTACAAAATTGTAAACCTTTCTGTAAAAGCATTTATTTCTAGTTGCATCTCTTGGCACTTTCTCTCCAGATTTTGTATGAAATTTCTCATGTTTAGCACTCTTTTAACTGTCAGAATGGTGTCTGTCCTGTCCTTGATATCCAGTGCTGCTAGTTCTTCACTGGCGTGGGTATTTAAAAAATGTACTAGCCTATTGGCCTGTTCGGGCATGTGTCCCAATAATGTCTTGGCCTTTTGAATCTCTTCTTAGGCTCGTACTATCAAGTCAATTTGCTCATGGATTGTTTGTATTGATCTCCATTGATCAGTGATGTATTGCCCAATATTAGGCCACAAGATATTTTTAATTTCTGCTAGACGTTTGTGAAGAGAAAGATCCTTTTCTAAGGATATCACCTTGTTTTCCAATGCTTTTACCTCTATTGTTCTTTCTGCCACAGTCATTTTTGATTTATCATAACTCACTTCTAGTTTAGCCAATTTCTCTTTGGCCTCTTTTAGCTCTGACACTTGGAGTTCTAACTCTTTCATTGCCTTCATTAGCTCTTCTATGCTTATGCTGGTACCTGGTGCTGTTGTTGTTGTTGTTGCTGAAGTATCTGTGGCTGATGTACCTGTTGCTGGGACAGTGGGAGGTACTGCTGTTGTAACTGTAGGAGGAGCGGTTGTAGCTGTTGGAGCTGTTTGAGATGGCTGGGAGGTCGACACTCCCTGCTTTTCCTGTAATGCCTTCTCCAACTCCTGCTCTGTCTCATTTAGTCTTTGATTCATTTTCATTAGAAAATCCATTATGTCTTCCTCTTCTTTTTGCTGCACAACCTCTGTGGTTTGTGGATGCATAGTAATCGGTAGCTTTAATTGCTTTTTGAGGGCTGCAATGTCTTCTTCCTTCTTTTTTATCAATGCCTTTATGCCCTTGGCATCCTTGGGATCATGTCCCATCTCAATGATAATTTCTTCCAAGGATTTGATCCGGTTATCTTTGGCTAATGAAGAAGCCTTTTCCAACTCTAATTGGGCAAAGGTGTTGTGTAATGAATTCTGCAATTTGTGAGCTAATAATGCCTTGTCTACCAAGGTGGAGTACACCATTTCTCCAGTTTGCTTATGTAATTCAATCTGGTCCATTGGATGGATGTCTTTGGAGATAGCTTCCAGATTGGTCCTGATATAATCAGCAGCTGATTATGGTTGCTGTATTTTAGGCTTAACGTGACTAAGGGTCATTTTTCCTTCTTGAATGTCATATGTTGACATTAGCCTTTGTTGATTAGTGGGGGCCATTTTCAACAATTGATTATAAAGTTGGATTCTTATTGGTTCATTCTTAGCCTTTATCTTAGTGAATGTTCTCTTAATATCCGAACCTTGCTTGCTTTGTTGCTTGCTTTGAGGCCTGGTGGATGAAACTTCCACACTATGCTGCCTCTCTAGCTCTTATTAGTATGAGCTAGCTGATGTGCCCACTATTGGAGAAGTTTGTTGTCCAGTCATTCCCTCACCCCTTAGGCTGCCTATTGTCTCTTCCAAGAGTTCCTCTTCAGAGTAAGGATTT
>APFE030882091.1:0-14652 GCA_000404065.3 Pinus taeda | reverse complement strand
ATAATTTCTCACCAGACACACACCAATATAGGAGTTACCTAAACTAACTCCTATCTTAGAGGAACAACCCAAGAGTTAGGCACAAATTCCTAACTTGGAATATTTAATTAATTTATTTATTTTTGGATTTATTATTGTTTTATGTTTTAGGCTAACAAGTTGATCTTGTAAACGAACCTTCATTCATTCCACCTGATAGCCACGAGTAGTCTACTTAAGTGAATTTACTGAAGCTTGGGGGGCATGCAACTAGTGGTAAAGTTAAGTTTCCCTGTAGGTTATGTGAAGGGAATCACCCCGTTCACCTTTGTCCCTATCCAGATGAATCCAAAAAGGTGTTGGATAATCGTCCTGCTTCATCGGAGCGACTTCCATCTGGTTATGGGAGACTCTCCCTTTCATCATGCTAAGGGCATGTAAACCAATCTCAAGCATAGTTCTTCGTTTTAAGCTTATGTAAAAATGAAACTGAATTCAAGCATAGTTCTTCATTTTAAGCTTGTGTAAAAATGAAAATGAATCCAAGCACAGTTCTTCGTTTCAAGCTTATGTAAACATGAAACTGAATCCAAGAATAGTGTCCTATGGTTAGGGCTTGTCTAAAAATGAACCCATCTCCATTTTAACCCTTGTGGTTGCCATTCTATCAGCCTCTTCCATCAGATGAGCCTTGGTTGTTTTCATCCCATCCCCACCATCCCTTTGTCCGATCATACGCTTTCACTTGGTTGTTTTACCCTTTTTGAGGAACAGTTGCAATGAGTGGTCTTATTAGCCATCCTCTTCACATAAATCAACATGTTTTGAGAATTTCCAACATCACCAGAACTAGTTGCTACCCTAGACACCACTTGTTTCTCAAAATTGGTTCCTCTTTAAGCTCTTTTCAGACTCTCTAAACATGAAAAGATTTTCGATCGCTTGTCCTTTTCAGCTCGTTAACGAATTGGAAACAATATCTCTCTTGTACTATTTTACACTTTTTCGGACTCGAGAGATTAATTTACGAAAAAAACTTGTGTAGTTTTCTTTTTGTCCCTTTTAAAACTCTCTAAACATGAAAAGGACTGAGTTATCTTTGTTATTAAACTCGTTAAAACATCAAATAGCGACAAACTTGTCCATCTAGACAAGATCAAGCTTCACCTTCACTAGACTCGTTAAAACATCAAATAGGGATGGATTCGCCCGAAGGGTGAAATTATAAAACAAGCATATGTTATGCTCCTTAAGCTTGATAAAAATAAGGAGGTATTGGTCAGAAATGACTAGGGAAAATGGGAAAAAGGGGAAAACCACTTTATGGTAGCAGGTCGCTCTTGAACATCACACTTTCACTCCATCACCATGAATATTTGAGTTGGGTTATCAGCTTGATGGTTATCATACCATTGGTCTATCATAACATCCATCACTTCATTTTGGGTCAATGCTACCAATTCATTTTAGTGTCACCGACATGTTTAAGAGAAGTCATCCAGTCAAAATTCATCCTTTGCAATAAGATAACCTTCATTTTCATGACCGCCATTCCTGAACCTTGTGTCATCAGTCAAATTCCATCTCCAAAATCACTACACTCATTTCATGTCGTAGATGTGGGATACATCAAGGCCCTCCTGCAACGAGTCGCTTCTTGTCAACATCAACTCTTTATCCAAGAAGTTGACTTAGAAACACCCATTCAGTACCTTGAAGCTTGCATGCATCAATGGCAGGTTTCTCGCTTCCGGTGATAGGCATACATCAATGGCCTTTGACCGAAAGACTTTGTATGGTGTTCGACATCAAATCATCCATTCACACCATGCAGAATGTATTGTATTACCTTGAGGATCATTATCATTATTGGTCATTTCTCTCACATTTGTTAACGTCTTACATCATTGGTTGGTAATCAGATGGTGTCTTCCCATGTTCGTTTTCAGATCACATATTCACATGGTTAGA
The DNA here is from genome assembly GCA_000404065.3 of Pinus taeda. Taxonomy (NCBI): domain Eukaryota; kingdom Viridiplantae; phylum Streptophyta; class Pinopsida; order Pinales; family Pinaceae; genus Pinus; species Pinus taeda. The sequence goes on along the minus strand of APFE030882091.1, from coordinate 12,702 downwards.
CTCGTACTTGAGTGAATGATTGAACGAGATAGAAGACCCCAGATCTAGTTTCATCCATCCGGGTTGCAATTTCAGGAGTACTAAATCATATGTACAATGACTTTACATTAATGGTCATTTCGATCATGGGTTTATATCTATAGACGACTGTTTATGTACATGTAATGAAAGTTTATAAGCTGAGAATGGGTATGCCTTCCCTTAGGAATTCATGTAAAATTAAATATCATGATATATATATTGTATTTGACGCAGGTCACCTTCCACTTTCATACCTCCTCATCACATCGTAAAGCATTTCATTCGACATTGGCATTTTTCCGGCTTCATGCTTTAGGGGGCAGCTGTTACAGATCCATTCAGGCACATCAAAACCCAACATCCAGATTAGTGTTTTAGGGCTCACCAAACCCTAATTTCAGTTGCTTCATGCCCTAAACAAGTCACCCCTTTGAATGCCTCCTTCTCAGATAGTTTCATGACTTGAAGACATCCAGAAATAGCCTCTAGAAGGACCAGTGCAGGTAAGCCCTTATGAAGGTGCATTGCAGAGCAGTTGAGTCCACTGCCAGGGTGCTCTGCAGAGAACTTAGGCTTCTTTTCACCTATGCTAGGCGAAAATGAGTGAAATTCACATAGGGTTGGGGGAATATTCTTATCTTTTGGAGTCATCTAGAAGGTTCCCTCACTTATCAACTCCTATGAGCTCGAAAACGGATGAGGAATGAGTTAAGATGCATCCTATCCTATCATCCCTTCTAACATGGAACTAATTCTAAGTATGGAAGGCCATTCAATGCCACCATTAATGACAAAACCTCCTTCATCTTCCTATAAATTGACCACTCATCTAAGTGATCAGGGGGCTGGATTATGTTGAATTGTAAGGAGATAATGCTACTATGAGATTTGGCTTTGAAGCAAGTATTGTAATGCTACAAGTTTGTCATGCTTTTGATGTGATGTGGATGGGATCCAAGCTGGAGGAATGGCTTTGAATCAAACACCAATGGTTGTAACTCCTTCTTCTATCTAATAAAGTGTTTAAACCTTTTTTCCATATGTTTGTATTGTTTCATAATGCTTATATGTGTGAATTGTATATGATTCCTTTCACTTATACTCAATAGATTATACTCAATAGATCATATGATTTGATTGGTTCTTTGTCTTCTGTTGTGTTTACAGGGTACTTCTCAAGCAGATTAAGTACAGGAAGGAGAGACAGGATCTATGATGAGCCCCAAAATTGGGTAACTTATTGGGCTCATTTTGCCTAATTGTTCTTCACCAATCCACCATTTTTCATATTTCATGCATGTTTTTGAGTATATTTATGTTAATTGAACGAATGAGGATAGTCACTTTACCAAGAAGGCTAACACATGGTTATTGCAGATTTTTAGACAACTTTTGGACCAAGGCCAAGCATTTATGAGCCAGATGACAGCCAAACACGAGGGAACAAGGGTGAGGATTTTTAGGAAGGGTGTCTCCTACACTAAATGGCCCCTTCCTCGAATTCTCCACCCTCATCTCGGAGTTCAACAGGCCACCAAAAACGATTCCCAAGGGCAGCCGAGCAGTTTTGTGAAAAGTGATTGTTTACTAGCAGTTTGAGCAGCCGAGCCCCTTGAGTGAAGGAGGGTTGTTGGAAGACCTCGTAGTATATAAGAAGGAAGGCTTCCAGCCTTTATAGGTTACTTTTGGAACATTTTTATTGTGCACTCTAATGCTACTATGTTTTTGCTCATTTGTGGAGATTTTGCTATAAACATTTCTATGACATGGTTATTTTCTGAATAATGGAGATCAATTTCATTTTGCTTCAGTTCTGAGCTTCTTTTAGGAGCCTGTAGCTCTTGGAGTTGGGCCCAACCCAAGTGCCAGGACCTCCTCTATGTACTGTTATATGTTCTTTGCTGCCTTTAATTAATTTCTGCTAGTAGGTTACAATCTTGTTTGGTTATTTAGTTCATTTTTGCTGATAGAAATAGTAGCTCATGTTTTAAGTTGTTTAATAGGTTGGTAATAGAAAATATCTTCAAAAATGGCTACCAAGAAACCCCTGATCTCACCTCTCCCTCCTTGGGACCATGAGCTGAGACCAAGGTGTCCTTGCTGCCATAAAAACATTGTTCTTGCTTCTTCATGCAATTTCTAGTGTTAGATTCGTAGTTGCAAAAGTTGGTTCCAGTTGTGATTACATGCTTAGATCCATTCGTGCTTGGTTTCCATAGTTGTTTTACATGAATTGCTGTCAATAAAATTTTGTTCATTATGCTTATGGTTTCTAGGTCAAATTAGGTCAAAATAGTTAGATCTTTGGTTTTCCTAGTCTTTGTTGGTTAGTTTTGGAAAATAACGTGCAGAGTACCTGTGATACCTCCTCACCTACCCTTACCCCATCAATGCAACCTTCTTTGTCCTCTAACTCAGATCCTTGCCTCTCATTTGCCACGTTTTCTCACTTTAACCTAGTTCCTACATTCTTGCGCAACATTGCTTCTCCATCCTTGAACCAAATCCGATCGCCTTAACCACTCCTCATCCTCAATCCCCAAGTCCTAGACCTCCTCACACACTTATCTCACCTCCATACCCACTTCTTCACCTTTCTGCCACCATCAACCCTTCAAAATTCCCTTTCGGAACATCCTGTAGAACCCCTGCAAACTTCCTATAAAAGCTCACAAAAGCGGTTTCTTGAGATCCGATCACTGTGAAACTCTTTGGAAGGGTGCTAGGGACCCCTTAGGCCCTATTCTCACCTTCCCAACCTCCTGCAAGCATTTCCTTTCGCCAATCCACCTCTGCACAGTCAAAAATAGTTAAAGCACATGCATAATAATTCTGCCAACTTACTCAAAAATACAAAAAGATGTTTCTTTTCAGATTTCACTTCAGAAGTAGCTTAGACACATGCACTTAACCTTCCAAAGAATCAATGGCATATTTTTCAGTAGCTTTCATCCTTTTTCTTGCATCAGTAGGGCTAGTTGGTAAAGCTAGGGTTTTCTAGGGTTTGCATTTCCTTTCAGCTTTTCAGTTTCTTTCTGCAAGTAGATTAGCCTCCTTTGAGTTAGCTTTCATCCATCAGTTAAAAAGCGTCTTCTAAGAGTTCATAGAAGTTGGCTTAAGCTCCTAGCGGACTTGTGCCAGCTGACCAAGTGACAGTCGCGGCAAGAGCTAGTACTTGTGCATATAGCACCGTCGCTTCCAAGTTTGTTACGAACTACCGGGTTAATAAAAGTAAAGAAGGGAGTCCCAAGAGTTGCAGCATTATTGCTGCAATACTAGAGCCCACCATCTTTTTGGCGCCATTTCCGGGGAAGCATCAGAGTATTTTTTATTGCTGCTTTTCTTCTATTTTCTACTACAACCTTCTGCTAAGTAGTTTATTTCATTTCCATTCTGCAATTTCATTTCCGCACAAGTAGATTAGACATTTCCTACTTTCCTAGACTAGCATTTCAATTCTTCAAACGTAGATTAGCATTTCAATCCCGCAATTTCAATTATGCAAGCGTAGATTAGCATTTCAATTCCGCAATTTCAATTCTGCAAGCGTAGCTTAGCATTTCATTCATGCAATTTCATTTCAACAAAATAGATTAGTCCTTTCCTGCTTTCATTTGAATTCTGCATTTTCATTTCAGCAAGATAGATTTTAGTTAGTTGCAGTTCAATCTATTTCAGTTTTGTAAGTACAAGAAAAAAAAAAAAACAAACAAAAAAACAAAAATCAACCAAAAAGATTTCATTTCATGCCTCGTAGGAACAGAGACAATACCGGAAAATTCTTACCCAACGCCCCCACCACATCACTGAGTCACCCTTCTCTCTTCTTCGGTGGCATTGATCAAGAAGAACCTATAGGTGAACCTCCAGAGATATACGAAGATCCTATAACAGAAGAAGAGCAAGAAAACATTCCTCTTGAGACCATGGCTGAACGCAGAAACGGTATAGAAGACGAGGAGAGAATAGAAGGTGCCTTTCCTATCCGAGAGACCAATGGGGACACAAAAATGAAAAAGATAAGTCCCTCAGCCTTACCTCACTTCCATGGATTGACCACTGAAGACCCAGATACCTTTTTGTTTGAGTTTGTTGTCCTTTGTCAAACTTATGACTATGCAGAAGACGAGCAAAAGTTGAAACTCTTTCCCTCTACCCTCAAGGATGCAGCCCTACGTTGGTTCATGGGGTTACCCAGAAACAGTATCACAACTTGGGCTCAAATGTAGCAAGCCTTTAACAACAAATACCGAGACTACTGTAGGTCAAAGGAAACGAAGGGAGAAATCTTTCGGATGACCATGGGGAGCGATGAATCTTTAGAAGACTATGAAGAGAGGTTCCAACTTAGTTATAAAAGGGCCAGGTGCACACTTGACCCTGAATCTCTAAAGCTGGTTCTACTTCGAGGAGTCCCTGAAGACATTTTAGATACCCTCCATTTGCTAGCTGGCGGAGACATCTACCAACTACCTTATGAGGACATAAAGACTGTGTTTAGAAACCACTCTAGAGCAGTCTGGAAAAGGTTTAGGGGGAATCCACTTTCAGCCAGTGCCACCTTCTCCAAACATGATTTTACAAATCAAATGGAAGACCTTAAAAGTGAGATGAGACGGACCCTTACCATGCAACTAGATACTTTTTTAATACAACAAAAGAAAGAGGAAGGTGAGAGGGCTTTGGCCATATTTTGTCCCATATGCACAAGGAAGCATCCTAAGAACGAGTATCCATTGCACTCGGTAGAGGTATGTTTCATTTGTGAGGAAGACCATCCTACGAACCTGTTATCTCAAAATCTGACCCTGGAAGGCTGCGGACCAGGAAGACCTCAAGTAACTATTTCACACCTACTTTAGGTTGAGGCTTAGCCTCCTCAACCTGAGAGGGCTCTCTCAAAAGGGTTAATGATTTTGATTATAGTTAAGATGGCTAACTCTTGTGAAACAAATGTAAAAATATGAATGGTGGAAAACACAATTAAAATCTATCCATTGGGCTTATGGAGTCAACATCATTTCAATATGACAATGGTTTCAACCTTACATAGAAGTCAGGGCATTCAACATTTAAAATATTCAGAACATACCAACTCAAATAGGACCACACAGTCTATGAATGCATACAGGAAGTTAGAGCACCTCAAGTGAATTCTAAGTGATTACACATTCATACCACTGGAAGAATTAGGGAAAGAACAATATCACATATTCTGAACATCAAATCCCTCATGAATCCTGAGAAGTAAAGCCAAACATGTATTACCAAAACAGAGTATTGCATAAGCCAAATATCAGAGTTTTTTCATAAAATTTCCAACCCCTATTACATTGCTGCTCCAGCTATATATAGAATTCTTCTATCTGATTGAGATTTCTCCTCAAGCATGAGGGAAACTCGAAATCTACTTCTAATGACACCTAATCAACTTCTAACTGCCTATTAAATGTAACAAACTTTAACTAGACTTTTCAGAGATCTAAATCTAGTAGGATTCTAACACCATGTTATGCTAATAATAGCGTTGGTTACAATGATTCCTTTTCCTTGACATCTGGTTCCTTTTTAGTTTGGTTGTGATGGAGTTTTAAGACTCCATGCTTGTCTTCCATGCCACATCTTTCCCACTGTGTTGAAATATAGGAAACAACCCTTGCTCATCGGTCTTTATGGTTTTCGAATCCACAGAAGCAGGTCCTTCATCTTTGTTTTCCAAAATGTGACAGATGGCCACGTCCTTGATGTGTTGTCCACTGCCTTTTAAAACAAAAATTCATTTAAGTTGTCTTAACATATTTGAACCATGATTAAAGTGCTCACTTTATGACAAAATTTAAAGTTGGATCCAAATCCATATTTCTCCACCTGTCTTCAACTGATTGATTGTTGCAGCTTCGGATGTTTCCTTTTATATATTCTCCCTTCAAAATTTCCCGCTTATGTTTCAAAACTGGTTGATTTATATTGGATTTTTTAGCTTCAGCAGTTTCGTAGCACGCTACGAAACTGCTAAGCTTTAATCATCACCTTCAGCAGTTTCGTAGCGCGCTACGAAACTGCTGAGTTGTTTAAAAACATAGTTTCAACCAAAAACTTTACTTAATTGAGCACTTTGCTATCAAAACCTCCTTTCAACTGTTCCAAGACTTTCCAAAACTGAATGGACATGCAGGATTCTTCAAGAAGATGAGACTAAGCAAAATCATCAAAATTCAAAACATAATCTTACTTGAAATGGGATTTCTTTCAGAAGATTCCTTTAGCTGGCTTAACTATGCCTTTAAATATTCAATTTGTTTCTTCATAACCTTGTTCCCATCTCTTAATTGCATATTAATCATTCTGATGAATTTTGCTTCTTTAATTGTCGGTACTGTCCAGGTATGGAATTGAGTATCATAGTCAACCACCTCTGAAGTTGCTTTCTCTTCCCATAAGGTTTTAATTCTGTAATAATTAGCTTGTATGATGGCATGTCTTCTGGCAGCTTTCCTCAGTCTGGAAATCTCAAGGTTAGCAGATTTCAATCTTTTTTTCAAGTCCTCTATACTATCTTCTTTATGTGTGGCAACTATTTTGCCTTTGTCCTTTCTTTGATGGGGTTGTATCTCTTCCCCTGTTTCATCTGTTCTTGGTGGTACCTCCTGTGCTTGCTGAAATCTCCTTGTTATGGGTCTCCTGGGTTTGAAAACAAATTGTTCAACTTGCTCATCAAACTTAAGTTTCTTTGAGGCTTTAGCTTTCTTTGTCTTCTCTTTTTCTGACTACATCAACTCATCTTGAACTAGTGGAGACTCTTCAAAGTCAATTGCCTGTAATAAACCGTTTAGATTTCCCTTCGAAATTGGACTTCCTTCAATAGCTACTGACTTACCCTTTTCTTTAGCCATCTGACTTCTTGTTCTTCTCCTTGGGACTACTTCAGCTGTGCTTGCTTCAGGTGCAATCTCTTTGACTTGAGCTTTTTCTTTAGTTGACCGTTGAGGTGTATCTTGAATGATCAGTGGCTTTACAGACTCTCTAACTTGTTTCCTCGCCTTTAATTTTGGAAATCTCTTGGCTCTTGTTTCTGTTTGAAGACCCGTTGTTGTAAGATCTTTTGTAGGTAGAGGACTGAGGCCAGTCTGGCTTCTGAAACCAGCCATGAAAATAAATGAATTCCAATATTTTCCTACCTTTTGAAGCTCATGCAAGACAAGTAATTTAATCAAGCCATGGTGAAACAGAGAAGTTTCACAAGCTTCCTTCCTCAATTGTACTTTGTCACACATCTTACTCAAACTGCGGAATAGATAAAAAGGTAGATCAATGGAAACCTTCCCTATAAAATGCAAAAGGAGTTTGAAATGGTACGAATACACCTTGTTATACCTTCCTTCGCAAGTCAGGTATTTTTGTATACAGGTGAGTAAATGTGCGTAGGACTCTTTGACATAGCTCCTAGGAACTGACTTACTCAAATCCGAATTAACAAATTCCTTCTTTAAAAACTCTTTGCATGGATTCATGTCAAATTTGAAATTTTTGAACCAATTCTCTTGCCCTCGTGGAATCTCTGTCACAGTGGATATCATCTCTGGCGAGACCTGCAATTCCAACATAGCCACCTTTGAATTTAATCCTGTGAAATTAAGTGCAAATTATTTGGTCACCTGTGCATGCCCTCCTTGTAGCTTCCTGCAAAAATTCCAACATCCAGCTTTTTTAAACGCCTTCTCCACCTCTTTATTCGTCAGTGTTATATCCAAGCCTTCAGGCTCATTCCTCAGACATTTGCCTGATCTGTGTACTTTCTTCTCTACTAATCTCTCCATGAAATCTTAAAGACCTGAAAGCAAGGAATACTAGCTCTGTTCGAACTGTAAACTCAGCTTCTTTTGAAAATCTGCCTCGCCTGATTTGTTGCCTCACTTGATTTTTTGCCTTGCTTGATTACAATTGTATTTAAAATTGAAATCTTGTCGTTTATAATCTTTCAAATTGCAATCTTGCAGATTTGTTATTCATGCAAGGCTTACAATCACCATTAAGACTTGTGCAAGGTGGCTTTTCTTGGAAATGGTAATCCGTGTGTATCAACAAATCTAATGGTGGTGATAATGGAGATGGGTGGTGGAACGTGATAAGTGGAGTACATGAACTGACACAAGCTGACGCAGCCACTGATTTACCTAACGGATTTGACATTTGGGAAATATTCGCTGCGGAATGCACGAATCCCTGATTTCGCAGCGCAGTTAGTTTGAATTTTGAATGATGCGCTGCGAAATCACCTAATAAGGTTTTGCGCTGCGAAACTGCTAAACAGAGTAAATGCACTGCGAAAACACTTTAAAAAAATGCATGCGCTACGCAATTACCAAAAGGCTTTGTGGTGGATAACAAAGTGACACATGGCTATGAAATCAATGGTGAATGAGGGGGGACAAATGGTAGATAAGAATACACTTGACTCATGACCTCCTAAAACTTCAGACTTTAAGGAAAAAATGAAATCAACTTAGACTAACACTGACCTTTGTCATCGGGCTAGGATGAGAAGTTTCATGTATCAGATTTCTTAAGTGATAACAGTGGCTCCACTTGGGATAGTGTGCTCCTGTAGTACACTAAGAACTCGTATGTCCAATGCTTTGTCCATTTTATGAAAACATAGATTGACTTGACGAGCATCCTTTTCCAGCTTCATGGGCCTTCACCTCGGGCTTGAGCTTTCTGTTCAGCTTGTCACTTATTTGTAACAAAAGAAAAACTGATAAAACGGGTATATACAATGTTGTGAGAAACTGGCAGAATTTTAACCAATAGTAATGCTTTAGGAACCTGCCATTGACAGGTCCTCCAACATATGGCTTTCCATCAATCTCTTGCAGAATGTCGGTATTATTTCCATGAAAAGCAGAAATTTGATATGGCCCTTTCCACAAATTTTCGAATTTACCATGCTTACCTTTCTCTTCAATTCTAGCTTCCCATTTCAAAACTTTATCATGGATCTGAAATGTAACTTCTTTGATATTTTTATCAAATGCTCTCTTGATTTTGTTCTAATTTTGTTGACGACTGTCAAACACCTAATTTCTTTTCTCCTGCAAAGCTATCAGCTGATTGATTCTCCGTTGTATAGCATTTGGTTCCTCTTCTAATCCTTGAATCAACTTCATCACAGGCACTCCAAGGGATGTTGGAAATATGGCTTCAGCACCGTATACTAGCTCATATGGTGATGTTCCAATGGACCTCTTTGTACAAATCCGATCAGCCCACAAAGCATACTTCAATTTCAAATGCCAAGCTTTTTTATTTTCTTGCAGCAGCTTCTTAATGATTCTTACAAGGCTCTTGTTTGATGATTCAGCCAGACCATTTCCTTGTGGATAATAAGCAGTGGAATGTCCAAGAGAAATGTGATACTGATTACAAAAATTAATCATTTTCTTGGACTTAAAAGTTTGAGCATTGTCAGTTATGATCTTTATTGGGCAACCAAATCTTGATAATATATTATTTTCTAAGAAAGAAATAATCATTGAATCATTTGCTTGCCTTGTGGGTACTGCTTCTATCCATTTTGAAAAGTAATCAGTGGTTGTGAGAATCCAGCGATGCTGACCTGATGAAGGAGGATGGATTTCCCCTATAAATCTAATCCTCATTGTTGGAAAGGTGCTTCAACATATATAGGAACCAAGGGCAGTGGCATAAGCTTTCTCTTTCCTTCAAACACTTGACATTCATGACATGTAGCTACCTTTTTATAGATATCTCTGAACATAGTTGGCCAAAAATAGCCAGCCCTCAAGATCTTGTTTGCAGTAGCTTTCCAATAGTGATGTCCTCCACAATCACCCTTATGAAACTTATCAATTACTTTATTAGCTTCTTCTTCAATGAGGCAGTTTAATAATATCCCTCCTGCATCTTTCCATAACAAATTTTGGTCATACACAAAATATCTAAGAGATTTCAGCTTGACAAACCGAGCTTTGGATTTTGAAAGATTAGCAGGGGCTCTATTATGCTGCAAAACAAATGCTACATCCTTGTACCATTCTGACAGCAAGAATTTTTCATTTATTTGGACCAATTCCTCTTCATTTTCAGAAATTTCTAAGATCTCTGTGCTTAAGTTAATATCAAGACAGTCCAAATTTGATTGTGTCAACAATTTAGCTAGGCCTTGACCCTTTACCAACTTTGTGGGTTTGATCTCAATGTCATACTCTAACAATTTTGCTATCCACTTGCCCCTTTTTCCATCTGGATCAGCCTGTGTAAGAATATCTTTTATAACATCATTTGGAACGTAGGCAACAATGTGAGAGTGCAAAACATAAATTTTGAAATCCTTTATTGCTTTCACCAAGGCATAGGCTTGCTTCTCTAGGATGTTATATTTCAATTCAGCATTTGCTAATGTCTTGCTAAAGAAGGAAATAGGTTGTTCAGTACCTTGACTTCCTTTTTGCAGTAGAACTCCAGCAATTGTGTCTTCAGAAGCGAATGTAAAAATAAGGAACTCCTTGGTAAAATCTGGGTTGATAAGTATTGGTGCTTGTGTAAGTGCCTTCTTGATCTCTTCAAATGATTTCTTTGCTTTAGCTATCCACTTAAAATCCACTCCCTTTTTTAACATCTTTGTTATGCTCTTGACAACTTCAGCAAAGTTAGGAATGAATCTTCTAACAAAGTTAACCTTTCCAAGAAAGGATTGAATCTCCTTCCTACTTCTTGGTAGATCTAATTTTTGAATTGCACAACTCTATTAGGATCAATCCTAATTCCTTCTTCAGAAATAATATGACCAAGTAGTTTGCCAGAAGTTAAAGCAAAAATACTTTTGGTTGGGTTAAGAGAAATACCAAACCTTCTACACTTCAGCAGGACCCTTTCAAGGTGCTTCTAATGATCTTCTTCTCTCTTTGAAAAAATTGTGATGTCATCAAGATAAACCACCACTGATTTGTCTTTTTCTTCAGCAAAAGCAATATCCATTTCTCTCTGGAAAGTGGCTCCTGCGTTCATGAGACCAAATGGCATCTTTGCATACATGAATGTTCCCCATGGTGTGGTGAAGGCCGTTTTCTCTTGATCATCTGGGTGAACAAGAATCTGATTGTACCCTGAGAAACCATCAAGCATAGACATCCTTTGTGAACCAACAATATTTTGCAAAATCAAATCCATTTTAGGGAGAGGATAATTATCCTTCAATGAAGCTTTGTTTAGGTTTCTGAAGTCTATACAAATTCTGATCTCTCCATTCTTTTTTCTGACTGGTACCAAATTAGCAAGCCAATTTGAGAATCTGATTGGAACAATAATTTTAGCAATAAAGAGTTTTCTCACTTCTTTTTCAATCAGTGGCATAAGAAGAGGATTAATTCTTCTTAACTTCTGCTTGAAAGGATTTTCATTCTCCTTAATAGGAATGGTATGTTGTATAATTGAGGAGTCATATTGTTTCAAGTCAACATAGCTCCATGCAAAAACATCAATGAAGCTTTTCATCATCTCAACATATTTAGTCTTCATATCAGCTGAAAGAAATTTTGAAATCTTGACTATCTTAGGCACAACTGAGTCTCCTAAATTGCAGTTTTCCACCTCTTCTTCATTAGCTTGTAATTTTGGTGCTTTGAATACATCGTTTTGATCAAATAATTTCTCAAGGGGAATGAGGCCCTTTGGAATCAAGTTGTTTTGTAATTGTAAGACTTCAGAGCTTTCCTTTGACTCTACTAACATATTCTGTTGATCTATCTGGTTGTTTTCAAATTCTCCCTTTAATTCAATGAAACTCTTTACCTACTGATCATCTTCAAAAACTTGCCAATTTGTGATGTTATCTGGTATGACTGGTCTATGGCGAACCTCCACCTCATAATTTTCAGAAGAGTGCTTAGGAATAATAAAAAGGCTGGCAAAAATAGCAAGAGAATCTGCAATAGAGTTTTGGTCTCTAGTTTTGATAGTGAACGAATAGGCCTGAAACTTTTCCAACATCTCCAACACTAAGTTTTTGTATGCTCTCATCCTTACATCCTTGGTTTGGTATGCACCTTCTACTTATTTAATTACCAATTCAGAATCTCCACAAACAGCAATGTTTCTAGCTTTCAATTTCATCAAAGCTTCTAAGCCTAAAATCATATATTCATACTCAGCCATATTGTTGGTACAATCAAAGTTTAGTTTGTAGGAGAGAAACTTACTTTCTTTAGTTGGACTAGTGATCCAAATCCCAGCTCCTGCCCCTTCTCTTCCTGCTGATCCATCAAAGTGTAATGACCAGCAGCCCATGGTGTCTCTGTCATCTCCTTGCTGCCCTTCTTGACACTGATTTTCTGTTAGGATATTCCGACACATAGGAATAGTTAAGTTCAACTTGGTCTAGTATAGAGTTAGGTTAGAGTTAGGTAAAGTGTGTTTCTTTACCGTTGTACATTTTGTAACTTACAATCCGACGGTCACGATATGTAGTGATCCGACGGTTCTTTCTCTCCTCGGTATTACCGACACTTGATCCGTGGCTTGACACCCGATTGGTCCATGAATTCTATTTAAAGCGCATGGAGGGTCATTTGTAGGTTCACCGTGCATGAGAGAAGCTTATGTAAATTTTCATTCTTTTATTAATAAAATTGCCTGTAGTAGCCACGTTGGCGCAGGCCGTGG
>APFE030882090.1:15636-26830 GCA_000404065.3 Pinus taeda | reverse complement strand
AGAACAAATTCCATTTGGTCTTTTGAGCATAAAGCAGATTACAGAAGAGGATTATCATAGCCATTAAACTCTGATTCACATACCAATACGACAAGATTTTCCTCCTCTATACCAAAATTTTCCTATATTTACCTCTTATACTCAAACACAATCTCCTTTACATCAAACTCCTCATTTTAATTCACCTTTGAAATTTCCTTAACAAAATCCTTTGAGAAGTCTAGCCATGACAGAAGCAGTGAAAGTCACCCAACTCGTATATGCCATCATTAGTGAATTGACTGAAGTTGTGACATCCTCTATGTTTGTAACGTCTCCAAAAACACACCTGTATGGTGGTTCATCAGTGCCACCTAGATTTCTGGAACATTTTCCAGTGTGTCAACTAGACCTAGACTTCTCCTTTACCATCTTCATTTGGAATACCATCTAGTCCCTCTTTAGTAAGTTCCTCTCAACCTATTCAACCTATTGTGCCCCAACCTTATTTGGAGCAACAATATGGTTCGTTTCTCAGTGGATTAGGACACTTACAACAACGTACTTCATCTTATACTAGGCACCCTCCTCTTGGGGGGTAGTTGCCTCCATTCACTCCTTATCCTTCGGGAGGGGGGAACCTATTGCTGGAATGTTCCCATCTAATAATCAAATGTTACAAGTTGTTGCTTCACCTTTGCTCCATTTTCAGGAATGGTTGTTTCTCCTCTGAATCCTACCTGTCCTATTCAAAATGGTTTCATTTTAACTCAAATCCTGACCTCTCAACCTGTTTCATCTAAGCCTTAGGTTCCTACTTGTCAATTTGTTCAATCCATTCCTCAACATGCCCAAGTTACGCTTCAAATGACTCAACATGTTCAAGCTATATCCCAAATACAAACTAGTCAAACAGTATCGAGAATTTCTCAAATCCCCTCTACCAAACCTCTTCAAGGTGTATTATTAATTCCATTTAACCCACTTAGTTAGACTATTCCACAAATGAAATTTAACCAACCTATTCAAAGCATACCATAGGTGCCAACCAATCAGCCTAATAATGAAATGATGCAAATTCCATCTAGGCAACCATTCCAAGGCATTCCATAAATTCTTGTTGGACAAAAAACTATACCACAAGCACCTTATCAAGGCCAATAGATCCAAAGTCAGCCTTTCCAACCCTACCAAGGTTTTTATAGAATTGGAAAACTTGGTCTTAAACATTGTTCCTGTAATGAAGAAATAGGTATGATCTGAGTATGTGTTGATTATTGGGATATTAATAGAGCTTGTCCCAAGGATAACTACCCAATCCCTTTCATTGACCAAATTGTTGATGATTGTGTCGGGAGTGAAATTTCCTAGTTTGTGGATGGATTCTCTGGCTACAATCAAATCAACATACTCCCATATGATCAACATAAGACTATGTCATTTGTCCATGGGGTACGTTTGCTTATCGCAAACTCCCTTTCGGTCTTAAGAATGCAAGAGCAACTTTCCAACGGGCAATGAATTATTATTTTCATGATATTAAGCATATCGTGCAACCTTACCTAGATGATTTGTCTTCCCAATCTAAGAGTTGTTAAGACCATCCAATGCATCTCAGAGCAATATTATTACGATGTCGACACTATAATATTTGACTCAACCCACATTAATGTGTCTTTTGTGTTCAATCTGGTCGACTTCTAGGATTCTTTTAGTCTAAACAAGGAATCTACATTGATCCCCTGAAAATCCAAGAACTCCTTGATTTTCCACCTCCCTCTTCTCTTGTTGAGTTGTAACGCCTGCAAGGGAAGGCTAAGTTTCTACAACATTTCATTCCTAAATATGAAGAACTTACCAAAGGAATCACTCGTTTGTTAAGAAAAAAAAGTTCCCTTTCATTGGGCTGATATCACTCAAAAGGATTTCAATTCCTTAAAAGGTGTATTAGCCCAAGCATCGTTACTGTATCCCCTTGATTATCATTGTGACCATTTCCTGTATCTTGTTGTGGTTGTTACCACTATTGCTATGGTATTGGTACAAGAAGATGACTTAGGAGATGAACACCCTATCTACTACTTGAGCCATAATTTGACTGATATTGAAGCCAAGTACTCCCATGTTGAAAAGTTCGATTTGGCAATTGTCCAAGTTGTTCAAATATTTTTCCATTATATTATGTTTCACAAGACTTGTGGTTTCTGATAGAAACCCAATGACTTATATCCTGTCATGCCAACTGATTGGGGCCAAATACTCAAAGTGGATTTTTATCCTCCAAGAGTTTGATTTCGAATTCATCAAATCCAAGTCTAAGAAATCTCTAGTCTTTGTAGAACTAATTTGTGACCTTCCTTATTCCATGTCAGAATCAACAACTGACAACTTTATCCTCGATGAAACATTGTTTCTAATCAACTCTTCTGATCCTTGGTATGGAGATATCATCATTTATCTCCGCACCATAACTTTTCGGCCTGAAACCACTTGTTCTAATAACTTAGTGTCAATTTCGATACCAAGCTCATAATTATATCATAATTGGTGAAACCCTTTATCGACATGGCATCGACATGATATTCCAAAGGGTCACTCATGAGGAGGCAGAGAAAGCTTTGAATGATTGTCATGTTGGAACATGCGATGAACATATGTTTGGTTGAGCTATCACCCAATTTTTTTTACATTCTAATTACTTTTGGCTAACTATGTTCAGAGATTGCATTATATTGGTCCAAATGTGTCATGCATGCCAGATCCATAACCGGAAAACTCATGCTCCACCTGCTCCTTTGCATTGAGTTGTCATTGTTGCACCCTTTTCTGAATAGGGCACTCAATTCATGACCTGTAACCCTCGCTCGGTCAGGGGGCATGGTTACATAATCGTTGTTGTAGATTATTTTACTAAATGGGCTAAAGTGATGCCTACCTACGACAATAATGGAAAATTTTTTGCATTATTCCTCTTTAATCACATTATTGCTATATTTGGTGTGCCACAAGCTATAGCTATAGAACATGGTAAACATTTTCGCAATTACATGATGTTTGAACTGACTACTAAGTTGGGCTTACAACATGATAACCCAACTCCCTACTACCCATATGCCAATGGTTAAGTAGAAGCCATTAATAAGGTTTTGAAAACAATGCTTCAAGGCATGGTAGGGATTCATAAAAAAAAATTGGCCTACTATTCTTTTTTCAACCTTGTGGACATACCACACCTCTATCCAAATCATGGATGGATTCATACATTTTTAGATGGTGTATGGTCTGGAAGTCGTTCTTCCAAATGAATGTGAAATTTTTGCGTCGAAACTTTTTGTTGAACTTATTACTTCTACCTCTGCCGAAGAAGAATGTTTTATCACCTAGCTTGTCTAGATGAGACTCGATGTGATGGCCAATGAATCTCACAAAAAATGTGTCAAAATAGAATATGACCAAAATGTTAAACCTCATGACTTCTCGAAGGGTGATCTGGTCCTCTTGTATGAACAAGAAATTGATAAATTAGTAGCTGGGAAACTCAAACCAATTTGGCTAGGTCCTATATATTTAAACGTGTTCTTGTGAAAGGGGCCTACAAGCTTGTATATTTTTAAGGAATTCCATTGATGCAACCTCGGAATGGGTTGTACCTCAAAAGATATTATGCTTAGAATTTTTCTACATAATCACTATGTGCATACTATATAGGTTTGTTAGTGTGTTTGCAAAGTGTTTTCTTGAGAGTTTTCTATTTCCTTTTCTTATCTTGGGTTACATTTGATTTGTAGATGTTGGTGTTTCCTCAACCATATGTTTGTTACACTGATGGTGCTAGATGTAGTACCCATAACCTTTCCTCCATAGTGTGGGCAATCTATGCTCCTAACGATGAGTTAGTAAGTCTGCAAGGAATTTGCATCGATCGCTCAACTAATAACATGGTTGAGTATACCATAGTGATTGAACTTTTATTTGTTGCCATTTCACCTAGTATTCATCATTTGGTTGTCAAAATTGATTCACAATTCATGGTGCTACATTTAAATAATGTTTATTCAATAAGAACTCCAACTATGTTACGCATGTTTTTGAGAGTTTTCCTTTTAGAGAAACATTTTGATTACATTTTGTATCAGCATGTTCCTATAAGTCTAAATACATTAACATATGTGTTAGCAAATTATGTATTAGACATACATTTGCAACATATGTAAATATACAATTGTCATCATACATTGTGCAAGAGAGTAGAATAAGTAGAAAACATCCATAGATAGAAAATTCTATATAGTGTCATAGTTTTACAAAAATTGTGTCTGAGACACATATGGCCTGTGGCCTATAATATCAAAATACATGTAGACAAAAATATGGTAGAAAATCCTCCTAGACGACTAATCTCGATGATGCTCACGATAGAAAATGATTGTGCAGGAAAATTTGCACAATACTTGACTGATATGAGCTAACATCCTTATAATGTACTATTGTAGACATATAGGAATCTCATCAACCCCTATGTCTAGCACAATGTGAATCAAACCATCAACATGGTGCTTGAACTCAGAAATTATTTCCACTATGTCGAGAATGGCCATCTCTTCCCCTTCCCATGTGACTCCAAACTATACAAGACATGGTTGTGCCCATCGATGAAGAGGAAACATGCCTACTAGTTGCACAGGCCCAATATCTACATGTAAAACTGATACTTAGTCTCTAACACATAAAAACAAAAACAAAATTTTAAAACCCAGAAACCCAAAAATATCCAAAATGACTTTGCTTTTACCTACATCACTCCATTGCTCGCCTTTAGGTAATGCAAGCTATAGGTGTCCACAAAAATCAACTTCGGCATATGGGTAATCCTTAATCGTAATCATCTACTCCTACGACCATCTGAATAACGCGGGAGGGAGTAAATGTCATCAGAGGCACTCCTCGGTGTGATGCCATCAAGTCTACCCATTTCCACATGCGAGGCTCTCTAGGTCCCGATAGCTCTTGGAATATCCACTAAGGGCATAGTAATGGTACTCTTTGTAAAGCAAATGACATTATGGACCTAGAGTTCTTCAATCATTTGGCATTTACTATATTGAGTTGTTCCTTCAGATTGAATATGCCCCCTTCACACAAATGAAATACCATAGGTGCCAAGCATTCTAAGGTATACTGCATTTAATTCTTGGTAGCTAAGTGAAGAGCATAACTTCTAGCCAATCGAGTAATGGTAAAATGGATTGTCCCGAGGGGAAGTTGAATAATATCCTTTATCTCAAGTTTAACATCCTTAGTTATTTCAGAGCGAGGTTGACAATTGATGGCTATGTAATCTCTATCTCTCTCTCCACCTCTCCTGAATCCAGATAATGAAATGGGAGCCCCTCTGTTTGAAAGCCCTGTTAGAATGTTGATGTCTTCAACATTTATTATGACAATGTGGTCTCCAATCTTGAAGTACTATCCTTGTACATCTGAGGATCTTACCAAATATTCTAGCAACTCTAGTTGGGCCCTCATGCCCGGAATATAAAATAACTTCAAAAGCCCACAATTTCTTAAAGATTGCACTATTATTGGGTTGTTTGCAGCAACCATGTCTTGAGCCCCATGCTCCCTTTCTCTCCAGCTTAAAACCATTTCACTCCAGTAGAACACCTGCAAATAACATGAAAAACACACAAAATTAGCAATGTGAAAGTTTTTGGGAGAAAAACCAACTTAAAATCAAATTTTTGGAGCCCTTGTTGTGCCCATCGCACTGTTCATTCCTGAACAAAGCGACCCATTGCACTTACCATCCATGGTAAGTGTGCTGGTACACAATGATCAGTGTTAATTTGGAGACCCATCACACCTCATGATATAAGAAGAGTGTGATGGGCCTAGGACGAATTTTTAGTCCCAAAAATTCAAAAATTTCTCAAAAATGCATCAAACATGAAAAGGAAGACATGAAAATGAGGAGAACAGATAGACCTCCTACCTAGAACTAACGGTACCAGAAATGGTCCATTGGACTGGCCATAATCAATTGTTGAAGGTTGAAGGTAAAAAACACTTAGAGCTCACTCAAATTGGTAAAATGAAAATGATAAGAAATAAAGTTACTTTTTTCACTTTTATGGTCAAAATAAGTTATTATTTTAATATTTTTGACCTAATGTTACCATGTATCATGAATTTTTAATGTTTTCATGGTGTTATGAGAAGGTTAAATGAAAATTGAAGAACATAATGTAGGTAATTTTGATGAATGAGTATACTTTTATCGTTTTTTGAGCTTGTTAAACTTATGAAAAGGAACCCTTTGGATTCCTCTTTAAGCTCTTTTCAAACTCCCAAAACATGAAAATATTGTCGAGTAGTTGTCTTTTCGAACTTGTGAAAGTAAATGAAAAGACGTATGGCCAGTATAAGTTTAACCCTTTTCTAGATTGGATAGACTATTTACAAAAAAGGAATAATTTAGTCGAACATGGCTAAAAGGTTCTCTTGGGTATTGTTTTGCGCCTTTTTAGGCCTAAGGGAAAAAATTACGAAAAGAAACGTCTTGGAGTTTTCTTTTTCGCCTCTTTTTCAAACTCTATAAACATTAAAAATAAGTTGAGTTATGCCTTCGTTGGGCTCGTAAAACTATTAAACAACATTGGACTCATCAAGCATGTTGAGACTGAACCACTCCTTCTCAAGGTTTGTTAAAATTAGTCAAAAGGATTCATTTGAAGGTTGAAATTATAAATAAAGGATATTTTATCCTCCTCAAGATTGTCAAAAATAAAGAGGTATTGGCTAGAAATGGTTGGGAAATTGGGAAAACATGGCATCAATCCTATTAATGGGAGCGAGTCGCTCTTGAACATGACACTCTTTCACTTCATCTTTGGGACTTCTTTGGGTTGGGGAATCTAATTGACTCTATGTTGCTCACACCTTAATGAAATCCTTCATGATGGGTCTTTGAATCAATGCTTCCAACTCAATAAAAGTTTCGTTGATATGTTCAAGAGAAAGTCCACCCTCAGTTGACATCTGCTACAATACCCTTGTTATCACTTAAGAAGCAATTTCTAAATTGTTCACATCAGTTTGACTGTAAAGGTTAGGTGTTAGTCCGGGTTTAGTTTTTCCATGTTTGCTTTAGTGTCTAAGTCCTAGGAGTCTTGTTCCCTTTGTTAAATATGGTCAACAATCTTGTTTTACCCACCATTGGTCCCACATTTATTCAAAGTGTCATGTGTTAAGGCTGTTTCAAAAATTACATGCGTTTCGAAATCAACTAGGAGTTTTTTGTAGCGCAAACTCACAAAAATACATTATGTGCGCTACGAAAACACCTAGACAGTTTCATAACTAGGAGATTTCATAGTGAAAAACACAGAATTTACACTGGTTGCGCTAAGAAATCAGGGATTTGTGCTAGATCTTTTCTAACTATCTTTTCCATCAAATTCGTTAATTTTTCATCACCATGTGTCAGTCCTTCAACCATGCCTATCACATGCAGCAATTCATCCTCATCATTAGAGTCGTTAGATGTCTTGGTACGCTTAGGCTGCAAGTTTCAAAAAGAACCAAGTATTCACAGTTATGATTTAGGTTTGGATTCATGCATGAGGAGCACATTGACAGGTGTTCAATTTGAATTCTTTCAAGATCAAGCGAGGCGGCTTTCCTTATCCATTGCAAGTGAGGCAGTGATCGAAATTGAGATGGTGCAGGCTTATTTAATATTCACGTTGCAGGAATTCCATGGAGGAGTATACAGAAAGAAAGGAGCATAGGTCAGGCAGGTGTTTGAAGAACGAACTTGAAGGCTTAGATATTATCCTAAAGAACAGTGAAGCTGAACGAGCATTCAAATAGGCAAAATGTGTGACAAGGTCTAGTTGAGGAAAGAAGCATGTGAGACCTCATTGTTTCATCATGACTTAGTCAAGTTGATCATTTTGCATGAGCTTTAGAGAGTAGATAGGGACTGGTCCACGTTCATGTTTATGTCTGGCTTCAAGGATGAAACTGGTCTCAATCCTCAGGCTACGAAGACTTCTCCAACAACAGTTAGTCATCGTACAGAAACGAGATCAAGGAGATTCTACCTTTTGATGCTTACCTTGAAGAATGGTATCTACATTTTCAGTTGTGAACAACTTCATGATAGGTGAAAAATTCATTTCAAGAAGAATAAAGACTCAAGAGAATTAAATTTTGGTCTTATACAGTGTTTTTAAAATTACACAGCAGTTTCGTAGCGTGCTACAAAACTGTTGTAGCTGCACATTATGATTTCATGGACCAATGTTGAAAGACAAAGGCAAATTTTTTTGAAGGGGAATATCTAAAAAGGATCATTTACAAAGTGTCAACATTCAGCAAGGGAAAAACAAGTAGAAGAAAGACATTTTTGAACTCCAAACTTTATCAGTCAACTTGTCAGTGAAACTGCCTTCTTGTTTTTACTAGTCAACTTCTAGAAGAGTTTATGAGCAATTTAAAACTCCTCTCTGAAAAGTGAAAGAGGTTTTCATTCCTAAGATACTGAAGTACACAAACCTCTTCCACTTTCTTCAAATTCATTATGATCTGGGAGAAATGAAGGACCCAACTTGCGCTACGAAACTGCTGTAGGTGCAGTTTTTCACAAGCATATTTCTCTGTTTTACACCTATTTTTCAAAGACACATTCTAGGCGGCAGGAAAGGTGTTTCAAAAAGTTTTTATTCAGCATGGATTGATTCACAAATGCCTCCTTCAATTTTTCCAAATACACATTTTATGAGAAGATATGAGCTCTGTCCCAAGACCTATTTTTTAGCCAGAATAGAGCAAGGAACAGTCTCCTAGTTTCTAGGAGCAGTAAAAGGATGAGTCATCAAGGGTCAGATGGAGGGTTATGAGCACTATAAAATTCGAATTCATGGAGTTATAGGTGTCATAGGGAGTGTTTGAGTCCTATATAAGGTTGTTTTAATCATGATGTGGAGTTAGACTCCTAATTGTATTAGGTTTCTATAACTTTCAGTTAGTAGTTAGCGGTATTTAATAGTTAGTTTAAAGTGTTAATAGCTGTCATAATAAGCTGAATTCGAGTCCCCCTCATGCTGGAGGAGGAATTTCAATTATGTAGAGAGCTCTATATATAGCAGAACATCTGATGTACAAAGGGTTGGAAAATTTCAAGAGAAACAAGGCATATTATGTTATTGCAGAACATTGTATGTTTTATGTTAATGCAGAAGTTTGGCTTTACTACTCAGGATTCAGAGAGGGTTTTATGTTTTTTATTTCCTCATGGATTTCTTCATTTTCTCACTTGCAGTGGTATGAACACATGTTACTTGGAATTCATTGATAATGCTCTAACTTCCTTCATGTGTTCATAAACTGTGTTTCCTATATCATGTCTTTATTTTGCTGGTAGATTAAAACTCTTTATGCCCTGACTTCCATGTAACCTGATCTGTTGTTGTACTAAAACATACTCTGACTCTATAGCCCAATAGATGCTTATTGATTGGCATTTCAACCATTTATACATTTTCATTTGATTTCAATCCATAGAGTTAGCCATCTAATCTTTACCAAACATATTTAACCTAGTGAGAGAGCCCTCTCAGGTTGAGGAGGCTAAGCCTCAGCCAAAAGTTGGTTTGAAAGAGTTACACAAGGCCTTCCTAATCAGTGGCCTATCAGGTCAAGGTTTTGTGATAACAACCCTTAAGCCTTACTTCATGTCTGCCTCTCTTGAACCAAGCTTTACATTATCACGTTCTGTCTCAAATCTTAATACCCGTTTCGTGTTGTTGATGGGGGATACATCAAGGCCCTCATATGATGGATCACTTCCTATCGACATCAATACATTATCTAGGAAGTTGACTTAGAAACTCCCTTCAATTCCTTGGAGCTTGCATACCTCAATGGCAAGTTTCCTCACTTTCAGCGACAAGTTTTCATCATCGGCCTCTAACCAAGAGATTCTATGAACTTCAGCTCATTTATTTGCACTATAGAGATTGTATTGTAGTACCTTGAGAGACATTATCATTATTGGTGGTTCTTCTCACAACTTTTAATTGATTATATCATTGGCTGGTAATCAGATGGTGCCTACCATGTTCAACTCCAACACATTTATTCACATGGTTAGACTCGTACCATCGAGTGACAATAGTTTTCATACAATATTACAAAGTACAATGGTTATGATCATTCAAAAATTCATCCAAGCATGGGTCCATAATTTGTCATCAGTGGATGTCATTCTGATTATTGTACATGTACGTCTAAATTGGTTTTATGCTGAGTATAGGTATCCCTACCTTAGAAATGATATCATGATGATAATGTATTGTAATAGATAATGATCTCCACCAATCTATTCTTGATCTGGACTTGTCATATGGTAAGGAACTTAAGTCTTTAGTCACTACTTTTGACTTTGTACTTTAGGGGGAAATTTGTTACAAGTCATATTGTCACATCCAATCAAATGGCCTGGAAACTAGATCAATAATCATCCTTTAACACTTTCCATTCATCCTTGCAAATCCTAGAACATCATCCCTCCAAAAAGTCTAATAATTTTGGCTTAAACAACTAAAATTCCTAATTTTTGGCCTGTTAGTGTCAGTCTTTTCAGCCTTCCTCCAGTGATCAAATATGCTCTTACAAAGTGATTTTGAAGTGTCAAGGTCAAATTTTGTCATTTCAGTGAGTCTTCAAGCAAAATTTGTTCACTAGGCATTAGGTCTAGGGTTTGCTTTCACTCCTTCTAAAGTTGTCCAAATGGCGGTCTATGTCATCATTCAACTGAGTCTATCATCATTCATAGGTTTGTCATTATCATCTCAGTGTCTAATGAGTCATTTTACATCTGGTTCATGCTTCAGTTGTGCTTTGGCAAGTTCATTTCCCTCTCCTAGGGTTTTGAAGGCAATTTCTCTTGGATGGTCAAATCATTGGCAAAACTTGTTTCCTGATGTTCATACACCTTCCCCTATCCTTAAAGTACCATATCAAACACTTCCCATCCCTTAGATCCGCCAAATTCCTCATTTTTGCACAAACCCTAGTTTCTAGCTACAAACTGGCAATTTTCTAGGTTTGGCCTGTGTTTTGCCCTTTTGGACCCCTTCCCCTCACTCAATCTCTGAGATTCCACTTTCCCCTACTTCCTAACATCCCTCCCCACTTCCAAAAATTTCCC
>APFE030882086.1:0-11917 GCA_000404065.3 Pinus taeda | reverse complement strand
TAAGGTCCATGGGAAAAAGGGTAAAGTCAAATTTCCCTGTAATTGATGTAAAGGGAGTCATCCTATTCACCTTTGTCCTTATATGGATGAATCCTTGAAAGTGTTGGACAATCCTATAGTTTCTCAGCCACGACTTCCAGTTGGTTCCTAGAAGCATTCTCCAAGAGCCCCAATAGTTGATGAAGTGATTGATCAGAATCTGAATCTAATAAAATACACTCCCTCTGAATATGAATCCCCTAGGTCTGTTCTCGGCCAACCATTGGCTTAGAAAAATGTTGAATTGATTCCACCTTCATCTGATCATACCTTTCCCACAGAGAGTGAACTTCATACCACTATAGTTCTTCTCGTTTCTTCAGGTTCCAATGAAATGGTGGATAGTTCTCCCATTCCCATAGCTCAGGGGGAAATCCTTCCATTCACAAAACACTAGAGAGCATTTCTCCCATTCCCATTGTACAATGGGGCAGTTATCTCGTTCCTACAATCCCCCCTCCAAGTAGTATAGTCACTTTCGTTGATTGGAGTCAACTGGTAGTATATCACCTTCCACGTTACATTGCCTTTCAGATCATAGTGCATGCTTATAATGTGGTCATGCGTAGCAAAATCATAGATGAATTCACATATGTTAGTATTATGTCCTCAACTACTTATTAAGACTTAGGTTCTCCATAGCTTGTGCCCGTTACCTAGAATCTGTTGGCTTTTAACAAAGGAACTAGTCGTCCATTAGGGATCCTTCAGTACAAGGCCCTTTGGATTTTAATTTACTCCTTGGGCGTGACTATGTATATGTCATGGGAGCTCTTATCTCTTCACTCTTTCGTGTGATGTGTTTCCTGCATGAAGGAAGAATTGTGACCATTACTTGTCCTCATTTGACTCCCAATCAGCCAGTTTCCCTAAATGGTCCTTATATGCAAGTGGTATCTGATGCACCATAGGTTAATTATGTGGGGAACCTATCCCATTCACGTACCTACTACTGAAGATGAGCCTTTCATTTTTTTCTCAACTTATTTTGACCTAGGTTGGCTAGGTCATATGGTCAAACACTTACTGGGGGATACCTTCCAGATGTTTTTTCCCATCTGATGAAAACCTCTTGGAAGTCGTCGACTCTTGGCAGTCGTGATTAGGATCAAAGAAAATTTCGTTACCTCTTCTCAAGCTCGTTAAAAAATGAAAAAATTTGTCCCAAGAATAACTATTTCCTTGTGCCAGACTCATTAAAAACTAAAACAATTCCCATTTCCAACTTGAGTATTTAATTATGTCTCATAAATTCCTAGTTGATTGTTTCACTTTATCTCGTAAATGAACCTTCATTTAATCCACCTGTTAGTACCGAACATTTTACTTAGGTGCATGAAATGAAGTTTGGGGGCAATGTACTTATTTAAAGAATGGTTTTTCCTCTATTTCAAGCTTGTGAAAAAATGAAACCAATTTCAAGCATAGTTTCCCATGTTTCAAGATTCTGTAAAAATGAAACCATTCCCAGTTTACACAAGTCTACGATTGATAGACAGGTACTTTGAACAATATGTACATTTCATTTCATGTTTAGCGAGAGAAGAATAGTTGAATTATTATAGATTAAAGAAAGGAAGCATTAAGAAGCAATCTCTATGTGAAAGTGGATCAAGATAATCTAACGATTATCAATATATCTCAGTATGATAAAGGAATATTCATATATCAAACCAAGTACATCAAAGAAATTCTCAAGAAATTATAGATGGAAGATTGCAAGCCAGTCCTTACCGCCATGGTAACCGATTGCAAGTTAAGATTAGAAGATTCATCAAATGATGTGGACCAAAGGTTGTATCTATCCATGATTGGTAGTCTCTTATATGTGATAGCCTCCTACCGAGATGTGATGTAGGTAGTTAGACAAGTAGCATGATCCCAAGTAGTAGCAAAATAATCTCATATCAGTGTCATCAAACGAATTATTCATTATCCTAAGAGCACAATGGAATATGGTCTTTGGTATCCCAAAGGAAATGATCTGGTCATCCAAGCTTATACAGATGCAAATTGGGTAGGAAGTGTTAATGATTGTAAGAGTACCGGTGGAGGAGCATTCTACCTAGGTGGTTTCCTTGTCTCATGGTTAAGTAAAAAGTAGTCTTCAATATTGTTATCCTAAGTGGAAGCAGAATACATCGTGACAAGAACTTGTTGTACTCAGGTTTTCTGGATGCAACAAACCTTCCAAGCTCTTCAAGTTAAGTTTGATGAGCCTATTCCCATCTTTTGCAATAGCGTGAGTGCCACCAATATCTCCAAAAATCATTTGATGAATTCCAAAATAAAGCACATTCCAATAAAATATCATTTCTTTAGGGAGAAGGTCACCAAAAAGAATATCAAACTTGAATATGTTGGCACAAAGGAAAAAATTGTTAACATCTTTACCAGATCATTACCACGTGATGCATTTGAGTATCTTTGCCAAAAGCTTGGGATTCTCCCAAGTTATCTTTAGAATCTTTCTCTTATCTAACTAAGTAGAAAGGGGGAGTGGAGGTGTGTATAGGTCCGCAAGATGATAGTTTTTGACGAGGAGTTACGCTTTGCCATTCATGAAAAAGACAGAGAGAAGGCAGTAGGAAGAGGTGCCATGATTTCAAGTGGAGTACTTGTACTTCTTTCAATTCCAAAGGGGATATTGTTGATCAGTGGTTTTCATTGAGGTCAACCCAAGTAGCACGAGGGGGTAAACTAATATTTCATGGGAATTTTGATTAAAAGATTACTTTATTATGAATCAAGGATCTTCTAGATGGGTTCTATTCATTGAGTTGTTTCCCTTGATATGTGACACACCAAGTAATTCTTCACGATTTGAGATATTTTCATTTTTGAAGTTAGTAACCCCAATTAGTGGGCTAAAACCCTATGGGGTTGTGGCATGGCACTAGTCATTTAATAGTCAATAATTAATAGTGAAAAACATTTCTCCTAAAATCCCTCCAATGTTCACCTTTTGAGGACCCTCTCAACTCAAGACATTCATATAAATAATGACCCTCATATCTTCCTCTAGTAGGGATTTTGTGCCTTCAAACAGGTCATCTTGGAATTTTCGCTATATTTTTTTTGTATGATGCTTTGGAAGCTGAAATTAACACCCATTTGAGCAAAAATCTTGATGAATCTCATGACCAAATTTCAGATCTTGGTTTGCTATATTTTTTGGTATATGATATTACTAAGTTAGGGTTTTTGAATACTCCCGAATTCGATGTCAAATAGGTGACATTGGGAAAATCAACATAAATTTTTCTCTGAGAACTGGATTCAAATTCCATTAATATTCACACAAATAGGACATACTGTAGTTTGTTGAGTAGTGTTTTCATGGCTGAAGGTTACAACAGTGACATATGGCACTTCGTAAAAGTTTGCTCTACTGAACTAGTCTATAATTAGGTCATTGCGGTAGATTGGCCATAACGTTTTCTTGAAGAATCAAATCTTTATCAGACCTGTGAGGTTGGAAATGGGACTCGGAGGGCTACCACATAAAACAATGTCAGACCCTGGAGATCCTAACTTACATATATACAACAAATTAAATATCGAGCTCCTAGAAGGAAATAAAAGGGATGCATTCAAGGATCACTGCAGTAAGGACCACACATCAATAGTCAAGAGTAAGTCTCCTAGAACAAGGTATGTATGATTAGTGTTTATATTTGAATTTTGAGTATCATCTATGGCATATGTTTTTGTAGGACAATGTAAGTATATACAGTGTCTGAGTTATATCTCTATATCTATCTATGTCACAATTAGTTTTTCAGACGCCCTATTCTTGATACAACACATTTGATGCTACATATCCTTAATGCTACACCTAGTCTGCTAAATCTATATGATGTTGTAAGTTCATGTTACCTGTCTTGTCATAGATGATAGAATGGTCTCTATTTTTGTACTGAGAACATGGTCCATCACAAGTCTAGGGTCTGTCATAAGTTTTTAATGCATACATCTTTAGGTTAGTTTTGGATGTAGTCTTGCATAGAGTTTGTGCTTATATCAAGAGTGGTAGTCTTTTCATCCTACTCCAACAAGTCAACAACAAAAGTGACAAGCACAGTTCAAGTACGAATTGTAATTTTAATTTGTATTTATTCATTAATATCCACTTAAATGTGTTTTGCAGGCAGAGGTAAGTTGAAGGGTATTTTGTTTTGTTTTGGGATTCATTTCACTGGTCAAATTTTTCATGCAAGTAGAAGAAGATTCAAGTACAACTTCAAGAGCAGAAGTATCAAAGCAAAAGAAGCATTGTCACGCAACATCCTTTCAAGATATAACAACCATCTATATATTGTGAAGAAGTGTCAAGACCAAGAGTCATCATTGTAAAGTTGTAAAAGTCATTTGTAGAAGTTTCATCATTGGAAGAGTCATTATTGTAAAAGAGTCAATCTGCCTAGAGTTGAAATGGCATTATGAGGAGGTATAGGAGTCTCTGTTTGGATGATGTCATGGCAGGGTTGTAGGTCATATTTTGATTGGGTGTTCAATCTAAATCATTCTAGATCATATTATATCATGGATCATTGTTCCTGGTAGGAGAATGCACACTCTTGTCTCATTTCAGTCCTTATAGGGTGGCAGGGAGGTGCTAGTTGGTGCATGAAGTCACCTACAAGTTGGAGCCTATGAACACTTCAGGGTGGTAGGTTGGTCTAGGAGGTTGGGGCATCCTTTGAGTTGACTACTAAAGAAACTAGGGCATTGGGGTATCCTTTGAGTGGGAGCTGGAGAAGAATGATTTTCTAGAATTTTATGAAGTTGTTTCTTTCATTTTAGTTGGCACTGAAGATTAAAGAATTTATTAGAAAGACATTCAATGGTTTTTGATCCAGAGGGGGTTTTCCACATAAAGTTCTTGTGTCTACTGTGTTACTTTATTTGCTGTTATTACTACATAAACATTAATAATAATTGGAGATCAACTAATCCTCTAAGAATATTTAAAAGTGCTAATTGCTAAGGAAGATTGATTCAACCCCCCTCTCAGTATTTCCAACATCAATCACATAAGGCTTTGAAATGATGGACAAGGAAGCTTAAATGCAAATAAATCCAAACATACCAACAAATCTCCTTAGGATTTGAAATCATAAATACCGTTACAATCCTTTAGAAACCAAAATCATGGTTGTGCATGGTTGTTTATTATTCATTAATATATCACATCGCAAAACCTCTTCGAATGGTAAATAGACTTATCTACACGTAAGCCGTCAATATGTGATAGTGATATCACTCTATCCATTTATTAAGTATGAGAGATGTTTGATTGTGATAATTTCATTATCACATTATCACAATCAACGATTTCGAGAGTAGTGGAGAATGGATATGGCCTACAGTTTTGAGTGATCGTGATTACGATAAGTGATGTGGCACATGTATCATGTCCATAGGTCAATACTAAGCGTGTCTTTCGTTTTTTTTGCTACAACTTTATGTTTTTCCTTAGGAATATTCTTTTAAATAAATAGATTCTATCGCAATCGGGGGAATTAGGAAGCATACAAGTGGGGAGCATGTTGATACCCTTGCGGTTTATCCAAACGCAATAGCATTTCACTATCAGGATGTTCCTTGGTCTTATGATATATCACATTTTCTATAAGATTGCGATTCGAGGAATTTCCACCAAACATGGAATATCATTGATACTTAATATTTATTTAAAGGAATAGATACATTTTGGTTGTCAAGGGCTATCCTTTATCGCAATCGCAAGTTTCCAAAGAGTAAATAAAACTTTGTTTCCTTGAAATTTTGTTATATGTGATATTGTTGGGTTTTCTTTTAAGTTAAGCCTTATTCAAGTCCTTCAAGCCCTAATGAGGGTTTATCTATTAACAAATCAAATTTTATCTTAATAAAATACCTAAACTAAACAATATCCCTATGATTTTTTATTTTTTAAGGGTCCCTATTTGTTTGTAAAATCATCTCATGGAGTTCTTTATGTAAAATAAATGGGGGGATTGTTCCACAGCACAACATGCCCCAAAATAAATAAGTGCCAATGCACAATTATCTTTAAATAAATAAATAAGGGGGAAATAAGAGAAGAGCTTCATGCACAGAGAGGTGAAGCATGAAACTCGACGAGGGTATTGTCTAGGATCACTAGTAGAAATGCCATGTTTTTGTTCCTGTATGATTCTGTCAGCGTACTGTCTAGGCCTCCTAGGAGTGGAGCAACACCAGAGATGAAGAATTATACTCTGAAAAATCTTAAGCTCACGAGGTGCACTACCCTTCCCAAACCGAAACATTCTGATTATGATGAGCCTTATGTTGTATTCAAATGAGAACATATATAGGGTACCATGTCTATTCATGGGTTAAGTGGGAATGCCAAAGTGATGTGCATGATGAATCATACTCTCTGAAGAACCTAGGCCCTTCAAAGAAGAAACTAACCAAGAAAAAGAAGTTTGATTCTACCAGTGTCTCACCAAGTGTTGTGGCAGTTGCAACAGCCTCCAAAATTTTTTCCTACACTCACATTTTGCAGCCTACTATCGATCCTATGATCAGTCATTCCTTAGTCACTTATTGGTTAGCTAATGATTTCAATATCCATTCTTGGATATAAAGTGTCATTCACACTTTTATATTTATATAGAAAGTGTCATAGTTAGGCATGGTAATTATCACTTGTCATACAAAGGAGAGTTTTGGTTTCCTTCAAGGGGAAATATTTGTGAAAATACATTGTTCTCATCATATAGACATGTTTCTCACTTATTTCCAAAGTTTCAAAAACTATTACACAGGTCTCTTCATTATCATCACAAAGTATATCTTTGGTGTCACACTTCTCATGAGTTGCCACAATGATTGTCACGTTCAGGGAAGTACGTTTTCATATGTTTTGGATAATCTACATTGTGTCACAAAGTGTCCAAGTGTGTGGTTGCAATGAAGTTCTGTCACTGTTCACATCGATTCCACTGATCCCACTCTTAGCCAAACTCTAGAATATTCCTAGCAACCTAGCCTCATATAGCCTTCCTAAAATAGCACTTTTTATCTTCAACCCTCAAGATTTTCCCTTGTCTGCTGGAACTGGGTAATGCACAAAAGCCCATCCTCCCTTGGCACCCAAAACTATGCATATCCTTCTTTTAGTGTCCTTTCCCTCAGCAGAACATCACTATCTCGAGAAACTGCATAGTTCTCTCCTTCAAGAATCCTTGAGCTCAACATTTCACAGTCTCAGTTGTGCATTCGCCCTTGCCTCCTGAAACTATGTAGTTCTTCCTCAGTGGGCACTTCACAATCTTATCCCTCAAGATATCCCCATCACTAAGCCTTCCCCACTGACCTAATAGGAACAATGGCTTAGTCAATGGATTATCATGCAACATCTTAGGCTAGGTGTTTACCAAACTAATTTTTGAGAAATATAGGGCATTAGCATTAGGTGATTTCTCTTCTATTAATAACTGCTTGTGAATGATTTTTACTTCTTTACATTAGGATCTTCTTCTTCTTAGTTTATTAGTGTTCTTCTTCATCCAAAAGTAACCATTGAATGAACATAAATAGACAAGAGACATAGAATGTAGGCTATGAGTCAAGGCCAAAACCTCTCACTGTTTGAGAGGAAAACACACACAATATTTTCTTATAGAGATTCCAATTGTCGAATACCAATACCGAGATACTTTACCTATTAGGCACTCCAAGTCCGAGACACTAGTTGCTCTATTTTTATTCTTGAGTCATATTCCTCTTCAACCTTCTTCAAAAAAAGATCATCTCTTCAACAAAATGAATATATATTAGGCATGGCATCGAAACATGTCAATGTAAAGTCACCAAGATGTGACCATTGCAACAATTGAAAGACACTAATACATTACCGAGGAATATCTCCTTTAGATCACCTGAACTGTGGCCTCTATATACCAAAATAATTTGGTTTCTTGATGCACCTATGATATACTATTGTGGCACCAAAATTTTCCTTCTAAAGTTCGAACGGTTGTTACTTTACTTATCTTTACCACTGTGATCTGAATTACACAGGTGAAAAAAATGTTATTGGGTGCTCACCAAACTATAGCCTTCACTCAATCTATGTGATTGTTTTTAGGGAACCAAAACAATCACATGATATTAAAGATAATCTGAGCTTCTGCTCTTCCGAAATAATAAAGAGACCCATCTAAACTTCATTGTGTCATTATATAAACTTCTCTTTGTCTTTGTCTACCGAAAAGGTTAAAGATATATTGAATTGTTTTATGTGCTAATGTGAAAATCCTTCACTCCTATTTATTGTGGTTTGTCTCATATATTAAGTGACGTGAAATTACAAATATATGTGTTTCCATATAATTTAAGCCGACATAAGTTTCTTTTTTGTTTTGACTCTGACTTAAGGAGTAGTACTAGTGCTTGTTGTTGGAGTGCTTTCTAGACATATTATAGACTCAAATACAATGTTATATCCCCAACAAGGACTCTTCAAATATGACATAGACACTTTAACTTTTAATGACAAATCCTAAGGATCTCAATGGGAGCCATTTAAAATAAAATCACTTGCTCATGAAACCCATGAAGCAAGGCTTACAAAAATAAATTTATTTTCTTCATTACATCATTCACAAAAGTCACAATTACATTTCACTATGAAGAGAGAACCTAGTTACACTTTTTAACACTACCTCTTAATGAGGGAGGTATTCATAATGGTACTTTGTCATTCTCAATCTAAAGAACTTCTCATAAGAAGAATCAGATTGGTAACCCATTTTTCTAGCATCATATCAACCAACATTGTCACATAAAAAGGCCTTGAATAACAACTCTATCAACATGATTAAAGCACAATGCTATTGAGACCAATGATTCATAGATACCAAAATCATTGTCTCTCAAGGTACATACTCCACTTTAGTGTTCACAAACTATGACCTTCTTTGGACTATTCTTATCTTGGGTAGCTAGTCCTCCAAGAATATCAGTCCACTATGACTACTCTTATCTTGGATGCCCTATCCACCTTCAAAGAGCATCAGATGCCATATGATTACCTAATCATCCATTCCTTCTTCACATATGAACACTAGAACTATGTGTTTATCTCTCCCTCTCAATTAGGGAGGATATAACAATTCCAATAATGGAATGTACTCATTCGTACAAAATGAATGTTCCTAAGCTCCATCTTGCCTTAGGAATTTCAGGCTCCGTCTTAGTTGGGGGCCTACAACTTCTTAAATAGTTTCTTTAAAGAGCTCCTTGCTTTGATGTCATGAAATTTTTTATCAAGGAGCCTTCATATTTCATAGCTTCTTCATAGGGCACATACCATCCATCACTTTCACCTGTAGGCCAGTCATGTCAATATTCCTTTCATCAAAAAATAATATATTCGTCTTCATCTCGCCTTGATTTGTATCATGTTGCTTTCGTCATGATATATTTTCAGAAGGATCTTACATCATTATATATAATCATTTTGTAAGTCATCCACGATTCTTCCCTCTCGTAGTCTTGCATAAGCCCATCCATATATTTGTTCAAAAAATAGCAAATGAACACTTAAATCGAAATTACCTTGGTGATTATCTTTCATGATGACATCTTCCAGTGTGCATCAACATCCTCCATGTTGACACATCTGCCAAAGATATCCATTGTCAAGGGTCTCCATATTTTTCAAACTTCCATCAGAGTCTTCATATATTTCTAGGAAATTTCCTATCAAATATTTCTTGTTATTTTGGATGTTGATTACGTTTGCCATGTTTTCATATCTCATGATATCTTCCTTGATTTATTCACACATTTCATTTACAGGAGCTTCCAATCAGATTTATTCAATTGTATGTGGCCATCTCATATTTCATATGAGGACATATTATATTGATTTCTTCTATTGTGACCCATGCCTTTCGAAAGGCTTTCGTAGGAGGAGATTCCTTTCGTTTCATCATTCTTCTCATGATCGAGAAATGATCCATGTTTCCTGAAACCATACAACATGACTTTATAAAATCAAACATAAGAATGCATAGCTCATTTAAGTTTATGTCATCTAGGCTTCTTTCAACAACTTCCTTGATCTACAATATCTTCAACCCCTTCATCTGCTTCATCTTTTATGTTGTCATACCATCAATCCATGAATTAGACAAGTTGGAATTCGTCATGAAACACTTTCTTCCACTCTATATTGGTGAATCCTCTGATGAGGATTCCATGAGATAATATTGAGGATCTCGCATATCCTTATTCACGTGATGTTTCCCTTTTGACTGATGTTTTATGAGATTTTTCTTGAATGACTTCTTCCATTGATATTTTAATGAGGTTGCTAAGAGCTATCTACTTCAAGGTTGACTATCAGACATAATTCTTGTTTCTTATGGTGATGTCATTTGCTCATGTTTCTAATTTATCGATGATGTCACGATGCATCTTATTATTTATTATACCCATCCCCTATAAAATATTTAGGAGATATGACAATACCTTTTATGAGGGATGTTGTCTTAACATAGCAAAGATATATTACTTCCTCTTTTCTTAGACTTCTTCTCTTTGGCTCCATTTCTTTGGTGATATACACTTCTTCTTTTCCTCTTTTTATATTGTCTCTTTAGGAAAATCTACTCTTGTAATGTCCATAATCCATAACATTGAATTTCATCTATTCTTCTTCTTTCTTTTTGATAAAATGGTTGAATCATTTCATTTGGTCCTTCAACACTTTTTTCCTCAACCTATCCCCTTCTATCTTTCAGAGAAGTCAAAAGTTATTGAATGAGATAGTTGTCTTATCCTCATAGACATGGTTACCTTGGTCATCAGTTAGTGCATTTAGAATAATGAGGATTATCTCTCCGAGATCTTGCAATTAATATCTTTATGAAGATAATCCTTTATCCTGTTATTCCCTTAATTTGAGTAGATCAAATCTAGGTGATGTGACCTTCTTTATCACATCTTCAAAGAATATCTATACCATTCGATGATATATATCTATTTGATGTCTCCAATACTGCTATATGTGTTGGGTTGTGTTATATTCTTTCCACGACTAGCTCCCCTAGTTAATCGGGAGGTTAGAGGGGGGGTGGAGCTCCCCCTTCATTGTGCCCATTGTGTAGTACGGGTAGTAGCACCCCCTATATGGGGGTTTAAGGGGGGAAATTATCCCAAATCTATGGGGTTCGGGGAACTGCATCACGAAATTTTTTTTTGTACACTATAATAGGTTGGGTGAACCTACCTACGGTTTTGTGCATGGTTTTCACACATGGTTCTCGGCGCGATCGTTTTTAGTCTATGTTATTGTATGCTTAGGCATGTATATATATGTATTGTAACATTGAAAGGAACATAATGAAAAATTAAGCTAGTAGTCCTAGTTTTGGAATTCGGGGGAAAATCTCTATGTATATGTGTTTTATGTGTTATTCTCTCGCATTGTTTATTTTTCGTGTTTTAGAATTTGTATGCAGCTGATTCTTATACGGGGTTAAAACCTAAATTTGATATCAAAGTTGTTTTGGCTTCGAGGGGACTCCTTTGTTTTTATGGGGTTTTGCTTGGGCCTGTCATAGACTCTGTTCAATGGGAGATCTGCGGGATCGATTATGGTGGTGAAGGAAGGTGGCGACTAGTGAAAAGATAGAGACCAAGAAATTTAATGGTCGGAGTTTTGAGTTTCCAAAACTCAAGATGGAGAATTTATTGGTGGATAAAGATCAATGGATCATGGTAGATCCAGATACTAAACAAATTATAGTGTCTCATGAAGAATGGAAGAAGTTGGATCAGAAGGTAAAGAGCACAATACGATTGTGTGTCTCAGATTCAGTATTGTTGAATG
>APFE030882076.1:25593-55524 GCA_000404065.3 Pinus taeda | reverse complement strand
TTTCATATACAAATTAAAGAGTTAGCCATCTTTCTTGTCCTTTAAAGCATATCAAAAATCTGTGAGAGAGCCCTCTCTGACTAAGGAGGCTAAACCTTAGCCTAAAGCCTGGTCTGAAACAGTTTCATGAGATCTTATTAAGTAGCAGCCCTTAGTACTGATTTTGTGATAACACTTTCCTTGAGATACAAATAGTTCCCCATCACCTTGGTATACTTCCAAGCTGAGGAATTAGTGTGTGAGACTCATGTCCTTCATTTCAAACTCCCTTGCAAGGTCCTCCTTGCAAGATCTAATCAGTTGTTCATCACCAGTTAAATTAAATTATCAACATATAAGAAAATAATGAGAAATTTACCTTCTACCAAGATATGATAAAGGTTTTCATCCACTTCACTTGTGGTGAAACCCAACTCGGTGAGATAGCCATCGATCCCAGTGTACCAAGGATCGTGTGCTCGCTTGAGACTGTACAATGGTTGCTTGAGTCTGCACACATGAGACTCTCGATCAAAAGTATCAAATCCTTCTATTTGATCGATATACACCTCATCCTTAATAACTCCATTGAGGGATGTTGTTTTTAGATCCATCTGGTGGATCTTCCACCCCATCTGTGCAGCCAGAGAAATAATTGATCGCATGGATGAGTACCTTGCTATAGGAGGAAGGTTATCCTCATAGTCAATCCATTCAACATGAGAGTGCCCTTTGGCCATAAATATGGTCTTATGCTTCTCTATGCTTCTGTCTATTGCCTACTTTACCTTGAAGATCCATCTCGAACCCATAACTGCTTTATATGTTGGTCTTGGGACCACTTGCCAAACATTGTTCTTGGCAATGGATTTGTATTCCACCATTGCATCAACCCATATAATTTACTATATTTCTTCCTCGAAAGATGATGGCTCAGTGTCTACAATCTTAGTCATTAGAGCCATGTAGCCAGTGTACTGATATGGTGACCTTCTCTGCCTGCACAAATTTTAAGGAGCACCCACATTCTCCTGCGCATCCTGTACAAGCCCCTTAGCTTCCTAGGTCCTTTTTCTTCCTTCTCTGGATGGTTCTACTTGAGTGTGTGTCTCTACTCTCTGCTCCTAAATTTGTGGTTTCTCCACAATTTCTTGAGTTTCCTCCTTTGGAGCTAAAATCTCCTCTTCTAGTGGGATCTGAAGCTCCCTCTCAAGAGAGCACCACATCACTTTCTCCTCATCAAATTTTACATCCCTTCACACAAATATAATTCTGAGGGATGGAAAGTACACACGGTAGTTGTGGGGAGTTTATCTGTAACAACAAATACCCAAAATTATATTGTCCGCTCAAGCTTCTTCCTTGATTCTTTAGAGACATGGAAGTAGATAGAAGCTCCAAAAAATCCTAAAGTGTGACACATCTGACTTCCCCTATTGGGTATGTGTTATATTCTTTCCACAACTAGTCTCACACGTTTTACATTTCTTCGGCGTAGTCGGGGGGTTTGGAAAGGGGTGGTAGCCCCCTTGCACAAGGTCCGAGGCACCGCTCCAGCATTTATCTTTTTATTCGGACCTAATAATAGTTGGGTGGACCCAAGGATGGGATGCAGACCCAAAGATGGTGGGCAGACCTACCCATGGTTTTATGCATGGGTTTTTCACATGGTTTTAGGCATGATGGTTTTCTTCACATTGTATTTTGTAGATCTGATCAAGGGAACTATTATTATGTTCTAATCAAGGGTTAATAGATTGGGGTTTATGAATGCTTCGACATGTATATATAATGTATTGTAACATTGAAAGGAATACAATGAAAAATCAATATGGTAGTCTCGGTTTTGGGATCTAGGGGAAAATATCTATGTATATTGTCTTATTTTCTCGCCATTTTATATTTTTTGCTTTTAAGAATTCGTTTGCAGGTAATTTCTGTATAAGGTTAAAAGCTACATCCTCCCTAAGAAAGCCTCCTCTGGTGTAATCATGCCTAGAATCCGATGAGGACTCTAGTTTTGCAAATAGACCGTTATGTTGCATGGCTCGGCCCACAAGTGTAGAGGCAGGCCTTGCTCATGCAACATCTACCTCATTTCTCCCACAATGATATAGTTCTTTCTCTTAGTTACCCCATTCTGTTGTGGGTTGCGGGGTATTGTAAACTCTCTTCAAATGCCTCCTTTTGCACTTTTTTTTTAAATTCATTCGACATGTACTCACCTCCATTATCACTCCTGATAGACTTCAACTTCATGTTGGTTTCTTTCTCAACCAATGCCTCAAATTCTATCAACTTGGAGAATGTATCATCTTTCTTCCGCGTGAAGAAGATCCAACACTTCCATGAGAAATCATCAATAAAGATGACTAAATATTTGTGTCTAGTAGTGGAGGTTGTCATGAAAGGTCCACAGACATTAGATTGGATCCTTTCAAGTGCTCCATGTGATTTGTTTTCCTGCTCATGGAATGTGGATTTTGTGTACTTCCCTAAGGTACATCCTTTGCATACATCATGTAGCTTAAATTCTCCATTTGGGAGGCATGTGGTTATTTGTGGCATGATCTTTAGGGAACCATGATGCAAATGGCCAAATATTGTATGCCAAAGTTCACCGACATCATGGCTCTGCACCTTCTCCACCTTAGTGCTTAATGGAGCACAATCCTCCACTTCTAGCTTATCTAGGTTCTTCACACAAACCTTGATCTTCTTCTCTTGTCCCATGGATGTGTGTCTCAAGAATACCTTTCCTTTGCTGAAGATCACATCATAACCTCGGTCTTCCAAAACTGCAACAAACATGAGATTTTTCTTTAGGTCCGGAATGAACATGACATCCTTGATATAGAGAGGGGAGCCCAACTCCCTTTGAAAGGTGATTGTACCAATCTCGATCTCCCTATACCTTCCTTCGTTTCCCATCTCAATGTGCATCTATATCCATGCATGCGATAAGGGTAAAGTCAAGCTCAAATTGTGAAGCCAAGGATTCACTTTCTGCTCCTCCTAAGGTCTTCTTGCATGCATTTTTATGTGGACACTTCGTGGCATAGTGCATGAATTCATGACAATGGAAGCATTTAATTTTGGACAAATCTTTCTTCTTTCTCTCTTGACTAGATTTTTGTTTGGATTGATATTTCTTCCCTTTTCCTTTCTTTTCCTTTCCAGCCAATGCAAATTTTTCTTCATCCTCACCCTTGGATGAAGTCCCATCTCTGGTATTCCACCTTATTTCCTCTTGTACCAAATTATACCATAAGTGTTCCCAATTTGGTAGTTTCTCCCTCCCATTCTCTGAACCTTGATAATTATGCCAACTTTTGGGAAGGCCCAGAAGGGCTAGTCTTACCAAGTCTTCTTCAGGGACATTAAAACTTACCCTACCAAGTTCATCATGACATTGCGTGAAATTTCTCAGATACTGTGGTATTGTGTCATTCTTCTACATCTTGATACTTCAAAGTTTATCCTTAATCGTCAGCTTCCTGTGGTCACTATTATTCTCGAACAATTTTGTCAGTGCTTTCCACATTGTGAATGGAGATTATTTTCCATGGATATTTGAGGCAATGTGATCCCGTACTCCCTCCAATATTATTCTCCTCGCCTTGGCTACATATTTCTTCCATTTAGCAAGGTTATGGGCATCAAATTTTGTTGGTTTTGCAATATCTTGCTCGATGTTTTCTAGCAATCCATTGTCATCCAATACCACTTGCATGTGATCCTTCCATGCAACAAAATTAGAGGTTCCTTCCAAGGCATACTCTAGCCTTAGTCCATTGAATGTCATCTTCTCATTTATGAAGAAATCCTGCTACACTGATCTTCAAATTCAATCCTCCTAAGAAACAACTTTGAATTTCCTACTCTAATGTGAATATTGCTATGATACCATGTATAAATTATGATTTAGATTTACAACTTCTCATGAATTTTTAATAAAAATCACAAGACACAAACCTACTCTACTGCTCTGCGAACATTAATTCATAATTTAGAACAAAAATATCAAACATGCAATAAGAAATCACAAGTATGCAAATAATATTTTCCTTTGCGAAAAGAAATTTGATAAAACCCCCAATGTTGACTTGCATTAATATGATGAATAAAGATGTATTACAATTTATTTGCTCAATTGAGCACTACATGCAAGTGCATAACCTATCTCTCTACTCACTGAAAGGATCTAGCCCAGACTTAATCATTTTTTCCTCTTCATGAGCTCATATTACCTTGCGTTGTTCCTCGAGAAATTATGCCCTTATTATTTAGGAATTTCTCCAAAAAGGATTGCGCAATTCCGTAGGTTGATCATCTGACTGCATGAAACACATGTACACTCAAGAATAGTCTAGAATTGATGTTACATTTCCTTGTAATCTCCACCAACCATAGGAAACTTGAATTATCTACATGCACTAACTATTTTGTGTTGTTTGATTAGTTAACTGAATGATCACTAAGTTTGATTAAAGTCCCATTGTAATGTCCCCAACACCCCGCCGGAAAACAATACATAAAATAGTACTACTCAAAAAATAATTAAATTAACTACGGAAGCATAAATAGTCAAATATCCCATAGCAAAAATAATAATACATACACAAGAAATGTGTGCAATTCCTAATCCAAAGCACCATACACAATATAATTTAACTAATTCGCTAATATAATAGCCAAAATCTCTACACTACAATTTTAATATAAACTCATAAATTGAACAAGGCATACAAGTAAATGAATGGTACAAAATACATGACTTAGCATATTACCAATTCTCTACAAGCATTTAAACATGGAGCCATCAATACACATGTAATTAACAATAATAATGACTTACGAATAAAATGCACAACAGAATATTCATAAGCTCAGACACTGGCTAAAGATTACAATTGTATATATATCACATAACTAAATCCATGGCATTCAAATACGTCAATCTCCTCACATTAGGGTTTATAACTGAAATGCATAACGCACTTAAAACTTACACAGAAATACATCATGGGATAGGGTACTTATCTGTATTAAAAAGTTGATTAGTTGCAGGCTCTCCACATTCCACCTAACCATAGACCTGGTGGTTCATAAGCTCAACCATCGGGTCACCCCCGAGCTGGGATGAAAACTCCAAAGGCAGTGATAACCGAAAAATATCCATATCTCCAAGACAAAGGTGCCAACCCAACAGTCATGGTGCTTTAGGGCTCTAGACACCCTCCAGGATAATTTCCAAGGTGCCAACCCAACAACCGTGCTTCTCGAGGACTCCAGGCATCCTCTAGCCCATAAATCGTCAACATTAGGGGTTCATGTTATAAAATTGGATGCATCCATAAGGCACCTTTAACTTAATAACATCACCCTGACCAGTCCAGAGTCCAATCCCAAAACCCACTAACCATCAGTTAGTCTTAGGGTCATTTCTCCAAAGACTTACTGACCAATTCCCCTCCCCCCCACCAAAATATCTAAGCTACACTTCTTTATATGTGCATGGCTTAGCTTGCCATGTGGCATCCTCTAGAACCCTCATGGGTCCCAAGTGCACTTTTCCCCAAAAATATTCAATCGTTG
The DNA here is from genome assembly GCA_000404065.3 of Pinus taeda. Lineage (NCBI taxonomy): Eukaryota > Viridiplantae > Streptophyta > Pinopsida > Pinales > Pinaceae > Pinus > Pinus taeda. The sequence goes on along the minus strand of APFE030882076.1, from coordinate 49,947 downwards.
TTGTTTTCCTTAGAGTTGTGCCCCATACTCTTTTCATGGAGTGGGCTCCGCAGTTAGCCTCATTTTATTATTTTTATAATATTTTATTACATTAATTATATTTCAAGATATTTCAGCCTTTAAGGCCTCGCAACCTTTACCGACTTATAAGTATCTGGGCACGCTAGCCCCACACTATATTTAACTTCGCTACATGGGCGCTTTGGCTTCATAATATCAATTTGACTCATGAACCTAAATAAACAGTAATAAATTACATTATGAATGATGAGGGTATTACATTCCTTCCCCCGTTGTTTTATGCATTGTCCTTAGTGCATGATATATATACGCGATCTATTTATTTTATTTTATTTTAAATGAAAAATGACTTGAGCTCCCATTTCATAGCTACAAGTCCATGTCCTCATACTCGGTTTCATCCTTGAGCATCCTTCACACATCCGGTGCCAACTGCACACTAGCAAGACCTAGTGGTCCATGCCCCATGTTGTAGAGTGTGCACTTCCAGTAACACCAACATTACACCTAGAGGACATCAAAAATAAAATTAATATCAGAAACAATTAACCTTGATTTATATACACATGTTTTGAATTTCAAAAGAGCAACATCACTCATATGCAGGGAAACGGTTAGCTAGACACACAACATAGTTTATTGTTTTTAGTAAGGTGTCAATGATAAAAATTCATGCCACACCCATTTTTATCCCTCAACCAAAAAGAATTGTTCCTGCATGCAATTAATAGTGAACCTTCTCAATTGACATAATCATTGTAGAGCTTTTCCTGTCACCCAATTGCCAAAATATTTGGAATATGTTAAAATCATTTCGAGCTTCTCTTTGCTCTATTGCTCTGCATTTCTGTTTAAGTTCAAGTGTTTTCCCCTCTAAATCTCTACTAAGCTATCTATTTTCTTCATGGAAATGATTAATCAGAGCTTGAACTTATAATCAAACTTTAATCAAATCTTCTGCCAAAGTTATTCCAAAACTTGCTATGTCTTGTGGCATAACCCTGCCACAACTTGTCATTCATTTTTTATTTTTTTATTTTTTTTTAACATCTAGCATGGTCTTGTGACCTATAGAGACTTGTCAAAAGTCATGTCACCACTTGCATAGAAAACCTATCAAATATTATCAGTGTTATGTACCTATTTTGCAGCCATCATGCTACTTTTCCAACACTTAACATGTGTCCATGGACATTTATATTATTGCATCAAGGACCACCCAACAACATTTTGATTGACAAATATTCTATTCTTACAAATTTCGAATCACAAACCATATATCTCGATGTGCAAGAATGAAGTATGTACAGAGTTGATGCTTATCTTGCAAGAGTCGATGGAATGTTGACTCTACGACTAATCAAGATTAACTAGACCCACCTAGGCTCTCAACCAGGGTGCATCAAATGATTAGTTGAATAATCCCACTTCTATCGGACTCAGAGTTCAACCTTAGAACTCACTGACTAATCAATCACTGAACGTGCACTGTCTTGGGATACCCCAAGGTCTTAGTTCTTTAGCATATACCCAAAGTATTCAACAAATAAAGCAACATCTTATACTCATGTTTATACACGAAATATTATATCCATAAGAGTTTTATTTCCTAGTTAAAGCACATATATTCAAACACAAAAGATAGAAACCAACACTTATCTATAAACTTTGTTATGTTGTTAGATTCATGGGCATATACTCGCTTATCACTGAATACATATTTAGTATTCTTCATTGGCCAGGGTACCAAGCCACAATAGTCTCGCAACTATTAGTTTTCTAGGGCCTCCACGTACCCTTCACGCCCTTGAACCAGTCACTAGATGCCCTTTTGAAACATTTAAAAGAATGATTGGCATTCTAACTATTAAAAACCACTAATGCTTACATCATAATCATAACCATAATTATTTTAAAACTATTAACAATGACTTGATATTCTTAGGTAACATTTTCATAAACAGATGCATAATCAACATAAGAAATCACACCACTATACAATAGTTTTATAGCCAGATCAATGTCATGCAATCCATATGAAGGTTGTAAAGGCCTACCTTTTACCCTCTATGTTCTTTGATTATACCAAATCTTCAAGTCAATCTTCCAAAAGTGCATTGATCTGCACAAATAATTCATCAAATCATCCTTCCTTGGCAAGAAATATATATTGGATTTTGATTACGAATTGACCTCAAGTCAATGTACATTCTCCACTTTCAACCTTTTCTTGGTGTAAGTACAACATGGACTGCACATGGACACAAAATTTCTCAGATTAGTGCTTCATTTCTCTAACAACTTTGGGACTTTCTTATACACCTCTTCACTTTCAAGTGGACTCATTTTATAAGGTGTTGTGTTGTTTATTAGATTGAATCCTAATATCAAACCAATTTGGTGAGAAAAGATTCTCATTGATGGCAATCCCATTTGAACTGCATCCGAAATTACTTGTCCAAATTCTATGAGCAACTCTTCAACTTTGGTTGGTAACACAATCTTCAATTCATATTTATTATCTTTTGGAAAGACAAATGAACAAACTTAATTTTCCCATCTTCCTACAAGCACTTATTTCCTAAACAAAGCATCACCACGTTGATATCACCACTCTCTTCATCTCGTATTGGAAACATCCAAACTAAGTTGTCGAAAAAATCCCCCGCCTAACATTTCCTCTTTGAAAACACATTCCTAAACAAGCGCAGCATACCAAAATATTTTTTTAAACATAACAAATTTTCTAACCAATTTATCAAATTTACAAGATAGTGTGTTATATATTTTGAAATGTTGGAATCTTTTACCCCTTTTTTATTTTTTTTATAAAATTGATTCCAAAATTTGGAGGTATCATGTTTCGAATACATACTATATTTCTATGACTCATCCAAATTAGAACCAAGACTTCTTCCTTCTTTTTAAACCTAACATTCATTTATTTTCCCAACATGGACAACATTTCAATCATATTTTCATGGTCTTCCAAGAAAACATTGCAAGCATCTATGGGTAGTGCATCACACATCACTTGATCATGGCAATATCCAATATGGAAACACACAAAATATTTCTCCTACATTATGATTTATTGTCTCTTTTCGCGACTACTACACCTTTTACACACCTGGAGGTAGAAATCTCAAACTTAATTTCTGAATGAAAATAGTAATTCAATTATCCACTAGCAACACCTTTACCCAGCAACATGCAACGACTCGAAGGAATATCTTCTACTAAAACAAATGAAGTTCAAATAGAGCTTCACCTGGTCCTATGATCCCTTCGGGATTATTTCGAACCTAAGAGTTGAACAGAAGACTACACCTTATGCACATACACCTAGGCCAGAAATAGAACAGTATACAAATCAAGAGGAGTGATAGGAGAACACATTACAAGAGGCCGAGGACCAAATTTTTATTCAAACAACTTCACAAACTCCAGTTCCTCAAGAGAAAGAGACTAAGAGGCCAAGAGAAAGTTTGTCTCCTATAGTTTCATAAATTTAAGAGACATACTTCACAATTTTTAACAGAAAAAAGAAGACAATTACTCATGAAGAGCCATTTCAAGGAGAAATTTTACAAGAGTAGGAAACAATGGTGTTAACATGTTCTCATAATTATACCTTTCCAAGGATTGAGGAGATCACCACAGATTTTCCTATATCATTTGTTTCTTGGGGTACATAACAACATAACATCTTTTCTAGGTACAAAGAGATTAAAAGAAAGAATGAAGCACTGAAAGCCACCACATATTTCGAATTCTGGAAATGGACTTATACTACCCAGCATAGACTTTTGTCTACACTTGATATTGAAAAGGGACAGTTTTAGTTACCTTTCTTGGAACCCAAAGTTCCAGCCCCTAAAAGTGCAGAAGACTATAAGACATCAGTTTTTTCTTTTGACTCCAAACAAATTCATGCCATTGATCGGATTGACTTGCATTAGCAGGATGGAGAAATGATATATTCTATTTTGACCAGTTCAGCTATGGCAACATCCAAACTACAAGGTTCATTGAATAACATCCATACACAATTGAAAATGGAAAAAATGTCATCTTTGGCCAAAGATACCAAAATTAAATCATTGGAAGATCTGGTAATAAAATTAGGATATGATCATAATGATGTTAAAGCAGTTGAAGAAATTATCAAAAACAATAATGTTGATATTCAAGCACTAAGGAAACAATTGAAACTTCCTACTACAAAACATCCACAGGCTAAAGAAGTTGGTCAATTGGAGATAGAAAAAGAGAATATGTTCAAAATGATAATTGAACAAAATCTCCAGATACAGAAAATGGAAGCTGAAATGGAGACATTGTTAAAGGAAGAAGAACAACCGCTTGGTGTTTCAGCTTCCATTCCCATAGCAACAACGTCTACAAAAACAACTATTATAGTGGATACACAGTCCAGTGATGCAACAGCAGGCTTATCAAAGGCCATGGGAGATCTGAAACAAAAAGATCAAGAGATTGAGAAATTAAATATCAAACTTTAGAAGCTTCGGGAACAAAAGATTAAAATTGATAACACATACTTGGCTGAGTTACAAAAGGGCTATAACTAAACTCAACAAATATCAACTTATGAAAATGAATATGCAATTGCTCAAACCATTTCTCAGGCCAAAGAAAATATTTGGCTTAATATTAATGAAACAATGACTGAATGTTGACCTTAAATTGAGATTATTTTTGAACAAGAAGAGTTGTTACAGATCAAAAGAATTAGTGGTAGGAATAAAGAAAGACCTCAACCACAAACTAGGAGAACCGAAAAGGATAATCGGGGTTCTGAATTCCAATACAAAAGAAGAGCTTGAAGGATATGTTATTGAAGACAAAACTGAAGTTATCTTGGAGGTGAGAAAGGTGCTCACTAAAAAAAATTAATGCTACAGCTAGAGAATAAATGTCACAATTTGGATGTTCAGATTAAAAAGTTTCACAAAAAATTCAATTCATTACATGTAAATGGACTTCCAGGTCTGCAGGGTATAGGTGATAAACTAATTCCACTAGAAGAATATCAGCATAGATTGCATGATATAGCAATAGATAAAGTTAAATTTGCTAAATTCAAAGGAACTATCACTGGAAAGTCTTTCATTGAAGGTTTTAGTTATGATTTATTAATTCAGCATGGCATCAAGCATTTGTTCATAACTAAGCCTAATTTTGAGAAATACACTAAAGTGGATGAATCATACAAAATGTTTTTAGAATTTTCTATCCCTGATGAAAAAATATGGGACAATTTGTGTGAGCTCATCGAACAAGAGATAATCGATTTTCAGCAACAAAATACCAAGGTTTCAAGGACAAAAATTTGATTTCCAGGAACAAGAAACAGAACAACAGCTTTATAGCTCCAAGCACCAGCAATAGTCCTCGAATTATGTGTAAGATGTCAAATTAGTTCAAATCTTCTTTTTCTAGTTCTATTTTTGTAATAAATCCAAATCCGTTTGGATGAGATATTTTGTAATAAATTTTGATTCAAAGTCCAGATATTTTGAATGAAACTCTATAAGTACTTTGTAATTCGAAGAACATGGGGTTGAACCCTTGTGATAAGCTATTGAACGTGATGTAATTTGCTGAATTAATTTTGAGATTGATAGGAGGATTTTGGACTCATTTTGAAGCAGCTTGTGTTTTCCTACGAGTTTTTCTAGTTACTTATTATGTTTCCATATTTATTTATTTATGCACATATTTAAAGTTAATAGAAATTTGGATAAGATAAGATTGAATATCAATCTTTTTCAAATTTCTTACAAAGTTATAATCAATTAAAGAGATTAATTCACTAGAACTATCTATTTTAGTTAATGCATCTAGATAATTTAATTGTTGCTTTCTTTTATCTTTAAATATGTTTTGTTTGGATATAAAAGACTTTTGCACGCATCAACTATATATGACAAATTAAATATTATATTTGAATGTTTAAGGAATCATATATTCTCTTAAATTCTACCTTTCAAAAACATTCTAAAGCTTAATTTTGTTAAAGGTGAAGAATAAACCCTTATGTTATATCAGAAATAATTATGATTTGCATCTCTTTAATAGTTTAAAGCATTGGTCATCCAAACTAAAATTAAACAACATTTTAGATGCTTTGACACAATTCCTTAGCCTAGAATTGTATACAAAGGACAATAGACATGTTGACTAAGGTAGCACACTTTATTCCAGTGAAATCTACATATTTAGCTAGTGATGTGGCATAGCTATTAATCGGAGATGTAGTGAGATTACATGGTGTTCCAAAGAATATTGTGTCAGACAGTGCTGTAAAGCTCAGTTCCATGTTTTGGAAGGAGTTGTTTGGAGTTTTAGGTACAGAGTTGGCCTTCAGTTTAGCTTACCATCTGCAGACAGATGGATAGATAAAGAGGGTCAACAGGATATTGGAACACATGTTGAGGATGTATGTGATGCATCAGTAGAGGACATGGGAGGAGTACCTTCCATTGGTTGAGTTCGCTTACAATAATGGTTACCAGGAATCAATGAGGATGAGTCTATTTGAGGCATTGTATGAGTGGAGTTGTAATACTCCCATCAGTTGGAGCGACCTAGTGAGCAGGGTATTGATTGGACCACACATGTTAGTAGAAATGGAATAGGAAATGCAGGTAGTCAAAAAGAATCTAAAGGTATCACAGGACATGCAAAAAATCTATTCATATCAGAACAGGTTGTTTAAGGAGTTTCAGTTTGGGGAACAAGTGTACTTGTGCAGCAAGCCCAAGAAGAGCTCCTTGCTGATTGGATCATGTGCAAAGCTAGCACCTCAGTTTTTTGGACCTTTCAAGATTCTTGAAAGGAATGGACCAGTAGCCTATCGACTTGCATTGCCTCCAACAATGAAATTCCATGATGTTTTCCATGTATCATTGCTTAAAAAGTATGTTAATATGATGATAATGTGATTGACTGGTATGTATTGTAGGTGGATCCAGAAGGAGAATTCCAATGGAACCTCAGTGTCTATTGCAGAGAAATATGCTCATGCTTCAAAACCAAGCAATCGAGAAGGTTAAAGTGCAGCGGAAGCACTTTGGGCCCGATGAAGCTACATGGGATATGGTGGATTAGATGAGGGTTATGTATCTTTCTCTATTCGTTGGTTGCGTGAATGTTTTGGTATATGTTTTGGTAAATGTGTTGGTGTGATGTTTTGGTTTATGTACATATGGATGTAAATACCGCCACGAGTTGTTTAATAAAGCTCCAATATGCGGTATGGGTGTCATGTCATTATGGTTTTCATGTTTTTATGTTGTCATGTTGGTTTGCTTCTCAGCAGATTGATCATTGTAAATATTGCAACGAGCTAAGTTATAAATCTCCATGGGTAGTTTGTTTTTCTTTCAGCAGTCTTGTTGGTTGTAGGTGTCGTTGAACAACAAGGACAGTGTTCCCCCAAAGGGAATGGATTTGTAACAGCCCCAGTCAAAAAATTCCATGTAATAAAAGTTAATAAAGGCAAAATAATAACCATGGTCACAGGACATGTATTCCAAGCTAGATGTTGGGAAAAACATCCTAGTGTGAGTGTTCATTTGGTTTATTATGGCTGTGGAAATTAGCAAAGACAATCGTTAAGGGTTTGGAAAGGCAAAGTGGCATTTATTGGCATTTACTTATGAAAAAAATGGAAATTAGGAGAAAAGGAAGGTAAAAGGTCACAGATTTGCATGTGAGGAGGAAAATGAAAGAACATAATGGAAAATGAAGAAAATAGAGGCCTCATTAATGAAAAGGCTTCTGAGGATCAATTCATGGCTTTTTTCAGTTCAGTTTTGGAGCTCTCATTCTATTCTCTCTCTCTCTCTCATACACTTGGATACTTAGAGTTTTTCTTGGAACACCCTTGGAGGAGTGTTGTATACTTGGGATTTGGAGCAAGAATGCAAAAGAAGAGTAAGAAAGCGCAAGAGGACTTAGGGATCAACAACTACAACAGGTTTTGTATGTAGGTATCGAGTTGCATGTATGATTTCATCACCATTTTTGGCATGCATGGCATATGCATGTGGTTTCTTGGTCATGATATTTCGTTGGCATGGAGGATTTCCTAGATTGAAAATGGTTTTGCCTAGCCTTTCCATTTCTTGGATAGCCATGGTGTTGTGGGAGTCTTTCCCTTTTGTTTTCTGGTTGGTTCTCATGTTCCTTTAGTTGTGAGTTGAGTTATTAATTCCTAGAGACTTGGTTGGACAAACGCTATACATCCCTATAACATCTTGGGTTGAGTTATTAGTCCTAGAGTCTTGATTGGACAAATGCTCTAGAAACCTTGGTGGGTTGAGTTACTAGTCCTGGAGCCTTGGTTGGACAAACGCTCTTGAGCCCGACAACAGTTGTGGTTGAGTTACTAGTCCTAAAGCCTTAGTTGGAACAAATGCTTTAGAGCCCTAGACAGCTTGGGTAGAGACCAATCTGGTGATGGTTAGTGATTTCCGACCGTGAGGTGGAATCATTGGTTGAGGGTTGAGGTGGCTTGGCCTTTGGAAGCCTTGGTTTGATTTTGATGGATTTGTTCTATGAGATCCCACATTCATGCTTAGAATATTGCACGGGGGTGATTGCCTGAAGAGAGATTTAGTTCAGCCAATCTACGGTAAGGTGGAACATGGAAGTCTCGAACCTGGTTGGCCTTTGCATTCATCAATAAGATCTCTCTTTATCCCTCGTATTTTATGGGTAAATATACTTATTTATATATGGCTTATATGGTTGTTATATCCTTGATATTTATGTTGGTTATATGTTGGTTATGAATGAGTTTTATGAAAGTGAAAATGTATGGCTCTCAGCATGTTTTGGTTAATCACTGAATGTACAACGAATATATGGCTTAGTAGATGGTAATGCAGTTATTGCGAAGGGGCATCAATGCTTCTTAGTGATTCTCATGTGAGTATGAGACCCCTATGCTTAGATCTGTTGTTTAAATTTGTAGAATGCATATTTGTGACATGTTTGATGAAATGCATACCATGGCTAGTAGGGCTTTAGTCAAGTCCATGTTCAAGTATTTGCATTTGTATCATTGTTTTGATGTTACTTTTCATTTATGGAAGTTTCATGGAGTTTTAGGTAGTGGCTTGAGTCCCGGTCCTTAAAAAGTGGCACAGAATCCGGATTTGCTGGCACAAAACTACATGGAAAAGTCCCCAATCGCATGCATGCCTTGTTGTGGGAACGATTCAAGGGTTGAAGTTGCATGCATGCCCATGTCGAGGGAGCGGTTGAGGCTTTAATGCAGCAAAATGTCAGTTTGTCTGAGGGGCTGGTCACCTGGTTGGGATGGATGGCTCTTAGGGGTTTTGTTCCATATGTAGAAGGCCGGGTTGGTTGTGTTCCATCGGTTCCACTTCCTTAACTAATATATAGGGAGTTGATGTTGAAAATAGCAATAAGAAATGCTAAAAATAGAAGTGCTAAAATTAGTACTGCTATAAATAGCATTTCGGGATACATTCCAATTAGTTAGTACCTAAACTAAAATTGAGAATTAAAATTCGAATCTGACCTTAGTAGCTATTTGTAAAATAATTAATTAATTCATCTTGAGTTAATCAGTTGTAGAAAATCAAACATGAAGTCTATGTGAAGACATGCAACAGTTTCTCCATTGATTGAGGAAGTTATTCCTTGATTAAAGGAGATCACGATGAGTTGTACTTTGAGTTGTAATTAGTTAGCTCATTTAACTGAGTTAAGTCCAGTTAGATTAGTTCAAATAGTTTGTTGAACTAATTGTGAGTTCAATTAGTTAATGCATGCATGCATGTAATTGTTTCACTTCAGATAACTGAATATTATCTCATAAATAACTCATGCATGTCAGTTCAGACAGAGACCCAGTTGAGATCAGATGATGGGACAATGTACTATCAGTTGCAAGAATATTCCATGGAGGATATCTCTTGCATGCAGAAGGAATTCATTCCTTCGATATTGCGCAGTTACCTTTGGGTTTGATGAGTGCGTGATGAGGCCAATTCACACAGGTGGTAGCATTGGACCCCAAGGAAAACTGTGCAAGGAAATAGGAGGCTTGGAGGGTTTAGGGAAGGCATATCTTGTGTCTATTCAGTCTGTGAGATGTATCGTTGGATTGTACTGAGAGCAGGATAGCTTGTGGGTTGATGCTTTGTGTAATCTGAACATATTTCCACTTGTATGATAATACAGATATCGGGGTTTTTAGCTGAGGCTTTCCCCAGAGTATTCTTCTATGTTCATGTGTGATTTCTTTCTCATTCTCAGTTATATGTGTTATATTTTATCTTGCTCAAATTCGATTAAGCTTCTGCAAGCTTGTTGTAGAAGTAGATCTTGTATTTTGCTTTAGTATATTGCATAATCTACTGATCTACAGTGGGAATTTCTACATGGTATCGGAGTAAAGGTGATCAAAGCAAACAACAGTATACAAAGAAGGGAGAAGTTCAAAGTTTCAAGTTCCTAATTATAGAATTCTAATTCTTATCACATCTCAAATTTCCCCAATGGCGTTCAACGGTTTAAGCCTCGAGTATGCTCTTGATGGCAGCTCGAATTATATAGCTTGGAAGGATCACATGGAAGTAGTATTAGAGGACAACGGCCTAAAGGACTTCATTGATCAAGAAGTCCCCAAGCCGGCAGCAGCTAATGCTACAGAATTGGCGGAATGGAAGAAATGTGTGGCTAGAGCGAGGAGAATCCTCTTGGAGGTATTTCAATACCACATTGTCTCGAGCCTCCATGGGAAGGAGACATCGTTTTCGATGTGGAAAACATTGAAAGATCTATATCAGAACAATAGCAATCAAAGGAAGCTGGTGCTAAAAGACAAGCTTCAAAAAATCAAATGTGAAAAGGGCGACATAATCTCTACATATCTGAACAAGCTCACCACCTGCAGGGATGAGCTTGGAAGTGTAGGGATCATGAAAACCGATGATGACATGGTGAGTCTTACTCTCATTGGCCTTCCTAAGAGCTACAATAGTTACCAAGACTCGGTTAATGGAAGAGAGAAACTGCTAGACTGGGAACGACTTTGGTTGGATCTGATGCAGGAGAAGATAAGAAGAAGCACCAAAGATGGATCTTCATCAAAACAAGATGATGAAGAAAATCTAGCCTTAGCGATTAAGGCGAGGAAAGGGAAAGGGAAGGCGTCCCATCCCAAATCCAGTTCTTCCCATGGTGGGATGTGTTTGGTACCTAGACAATGGAGCCTCTTTCCACATGTCCAGTGACAAGAATCTTTTCAGTACCCTGGAGGAGAAGGATCTCCAGATGCGGATCGAGATGGACGATGATGGAAAATATCGTGTTTCAGCTGAAGGTACGGTTGTGTTTCAGAGGGAGCATGGAGCTCCTCTCACCCTCACTGATGTAAAGTGTGTATCGGGTCTGAGAAGAATCTTATGTCTTTCGCTATGCTAGAAGATAAAGGCTATGATGTAGTCTTTAGTAAAGGAAAGGTATTCTTAAGGCATATTGGTACTAGACAGACCAAGAGGATTGGGATTCGAGTTAAGAATCTCTACAAATTGGAGGTAGACAATTGTGTTGCACTAAGTTCCAAAGTAGAGGTGGTGTAAAGCCAAGATGTTGGCAAGCTATGGCATAGAAGATTGGGCCACTTGCACCATGGATCCTTGAAATCATGCAGCAAATTTCTACTGGAATTCCCAAGGGAAAATTGGAGCAGATAGATACATGCAAAGGTTGTACCTTGGGTAAGTATGTGAAATATTCCTTTCAGGATCGAGACAGTAGAGCTGGAGCAATATTGGAGCGAGTTCACTCATATGTTTGTAGACAATTCTCTACAGCCTCCATCGCTAAACAAAGGTACTATGTTATTTTTATTGATGATTTTTCTCGTAGATGCTGGATCTACTTTATGAAAAAGAAGGATCAGACCTTCTTGAGGTTTTGTCAGTTTAAAGCCTTGGCAAAGAAAGAATCTGGAAAGAAAATCAAAGCTTTGCGTAGCGACAATGGTGGAGAGTATGTCTCCCAATAGTTTAACGAATTCTGCGTTGTAGAAGGAATTAAACTGGAGTTGACGGCACCCCATAACCCACAGCAGAATGGGGTGGTCGAAAAGAAGAACAGAACGATTATGGGAGCAGCTCAAGCGATGTTGCATGACTAAAGCCTACCACTTCATTTGTGGGCTGAGAAATGCAATACATCAGTATACTTGCATAACAGAAACCCACACTGCATATTGGGAATGAAGACACCTATGGAGGCCTTTTCCAGGAAGCGACCAGATGTGAGTCACTTCAGGATCTTTGGATCATCGGTTTATTTCCATGTGATCAAAGATGCCCAAAAGAATCTAGATCCAACAGCTGAGTTGAGGATACTTGTGGGGTACACTGATACACCCCACAACTATTGGGTGTACCTGCCTACCAGTCAAAGGACAGTGGTACACAGAGATCTGAAGTTTGACGAGCAGAAAGCCATGCAAGTATCACTTGAGAGGGAGCTCAAGTTGCATGCAGAGGAGGAACTTTCAATTCCTAAGGAGGAGGAGCCTCAGATTGATGCGGAGAAGCCGCATGCAGAGCATCCGGGAGTGGAGATATCCACTCATGCTGATTCTTCCAGAGATAAACACTCAAGGGAAGTTGACAGGTTGATGATGGATGCACAAGAGAATGTGGGACAGCCATCTTCTCAGCGCAGACAGAGGAGGTCACCCAAGCGGTACACTGGTTCCATGGCCCTAGTTGGGGAGTGTGTAGAGGCTGAACCTTCTTCATTCGAGGAGGCAGTGCAGCAAATAGTCTGGGTTGATGCCATGGTAGAGGAGTACGACTCTATCATTCAGAACAGTGTGTGGGATGTTGTCCCAATACCTCAGGACAAGTCAATGGTTAGTTCCAGATGGCTTTACACGGTAAAGCAAGCAGCTGATGGTTGTGTTGAGAAACATAAGGCAAGGTTTGTTGCCTGAGGTTTCTCACAGGTCGAGGGGATCGACTACGATGAGACCTTTGCTCCTGTAGCAAGGTACTCATTTATCAGATCGATGTTGGCACTATCAGCTCAGATGGGTTGGAAGATCCATCATATGGATGTGAATACAGTGTTCCTGAATGGGAAGATTGAGGAAGAGGTGTACATTCAGCAGCCGGAAGGTTTTGAGACCTTCGATCATGAGTCGCATGTGTGCCGACTTAAGAGGTCTTTGTATGGGCTAAAGCAAGCACCTCATGCTTGGTACATTATGATCGACAACTATTTCACCAGGTTTGGCTTCACCAAGAGTGAAGCAGATGCAAACCTTTACCACATCATGGTAGAAGGTAAGCCATTGATCATTATTCTTTATGTGGATGATCTAATTTTGATAGGTGATGATTAGCTGATCAAGTCTTGCAAGTAGGACCTTGCAATAGAGTTCGAGATGAAAGACATGGGTCTTATGCACTACTTTCTATGCATGGAAGTGTGGCAGAAAGATGGGGAAGTATTTGTGTCTCAAGGCAAGTATGCCAATGAGATACTCAGGCGCTTTCACATGGAGAAGTGCAAGCCCATGCAGACTCCTCTAGCTGGGAACTAGAGGAAGGAGAATGCTACTTCAGGAGAGGTAGTAGCTGCTATTATTTATCGGCAGCTTGTGGGTTCACTTATGTATCTAGTGAAAACATGACTAGAATTATGCTTTGCGGTGAACCAACTGAGTCAAGCTATGGTTCAGCCTACCAAATTGTTTTGGAAGGCAGCGAAGCATGTGTTGAGATACCTCAGAGGCACATATCAGTATGGATTGTGGTACATATGGACAGAGGGAGTGAAGCTTCAAGGCTTCACAGATGCAGATTAGGCAGGGAGTCCATCAGACCGGAAGAGCACTTCTGGAGGAATCTTCAACCTTGGTTCAGCAGAAGTTTCCTGGTACAGCAGGAAACAGAGGTCAGTTGCACTTAGCTCAGCAAAGGTTGAATACATGGTTGCCAATCAGGCAGCATGCGAGGCCATTTAGATGTGGAAGATTCTAGTGGGATTGTTTGGTTAGAGGATGGATCCAATTGTGATCTACTACGATAATCGGAGTTGTATCAAACTCTCTGAGAAACCATTTTTTCATGACAGGTCTAAGCACATTGATATCCGGTATCACCATCTTCGAGACTGTGTGGTTAAGAGGATCATGTTGTTGTTGTATGTTTCGACCGAGGAACAGGATGCAGATATTTTGACTAAGGCATTGTCAAAATACAAGTTCAAGTTCCACAGAGACAGGATTGGGGTTACTAATAATCCTTTTCTTGTTGAGAGGGAGTGTTGAAAATAGCAATAAGAAATGCTAAAAATAGAAGTGCTAAAATTACCACTGCTATAAATAGCATTTCAGGATACATCCCAATTTTAATTAGTCCCTAAACTAAAATTGAGAATTAAAATTCGAATTTGATCTTAGCAGTTGTTTGTAAAATAATTAATTAATTCATCTTGAGTTAATTAGTTGTATAAAATCAAACATGAAGTCTATGTGAAGACATGCAACAGTTTCTCCATTGATTGAGGAAGTTATCCCTTGATTAAAGGAGATCAGGATGAGTTGTACTTTGAGTTGTAATTAGCTAGCTCAGTTTACTGAGTTAAGTCTAGTTAGATTAGTTCAAATAGTTTGTTGAACTAATTGTGAGTTCAGTTAGTTAATGCATGCATGCATGTAACTGCAGCACTTTAGATACCTGAATATTCTCTCATAAATAACTCATGCATGTCAGTTCAGACAAAGACCCAGTTGAGATCACATGATGGGACAATGTACTATTAGTTGTAGGAATATTCCATGGAGGATATCTCTTGCATGCAGAAGGAATTCATTCCTTGGAGATTGCACAGTTACTTTTCGGTTTGATGAGTGTGTGATGAGGCCAATTCACAAAGGCGGCAGCATTGGACCCCAAGGAAAACTGCACAAGGAAATAGGAGGCTTGGAAGGTTGAGGGAAGGCATATCTTGTGTCTATTCAGTCTGTGAGTTGTATTGTGTGATTGTACTGAGAGCGGGATAGCTTGTGAGCTGATGCTTTGTGTAATCTGAACATATTTCCACTTGTATGATAATACAGAGATCGGGGTTTTTAGTTGAGGCTTTCCCCAGAGTATTCTTTTGTGTTCATGTGTGATTTCTTTTTCATTCTCAGTTATACATGTGTTTTATTTGATCTTTCTCAAATTCGATTAAGCTTCTGCAAGTCTGTTGTAGAATTAGATCTTGTATTTTGCTTTAGTATATTCCATAATATGTTGATCTACAGTGGCAATTTATATAGTTGAATCATATCATAGTAACTCTTCGTCACATGTTTTCCCTAATTAGACGGTTACTTACATAGATGTGGGAGAAAGGTATTACAACTTCCACGATAAAACCTTTAATCTTAGGTAAATGTATGAGAGTTAAGGAGATAGAGTTATATGTATATACATACATACATAATGTAAATATAATTTAAATTTTATCCTTGAAATGTTTGATTTATTTCTTCTAAAAACATGTATGGCTTATAATTGTATACAATAAATAATAAAAGAATAAATAAATATCAATAGTGTGAGAAGTAATTCTTAAACAACAATTAATGTGTTTATAACCATATCAAATATTTCAAGGGAGGAGCTAATGTGTATGCTATGAACTTTGATGCATGTGTGAAGAAGTTATTTGTCTCTTCATGCATCAACAATTTGGCATCAATCCTTGTACTCATGCATGATAAACATTATATTTCTAATGGATTTTTTTATTGAGTAAATTAATCTGATGACAAAAAGATATTTTTATTCACAATTCTAATAGGGAGAGGCATAATAAGAGTTCCACCTTTTCAATTTATGGTGAAATGATACCTCTAAGGGATTACCCAATGAATTGTCTATAATGTGACTTTTTGGAGTTTCCAGTGCCAGAATTTGGTGGAAAAAATTGAGGTGAAACCTTGATTTGTATTATTTAAAATAACTTTTTGATTGTATATATGGATTCAGCAACATTAAAAACCCTTAAGGCATTTCTATTGTGCAGGATTTACCTATCAATCTTGTGATTTCAATAAATTTCGGCCAGGTTTTAGAGAAATTAAACCAGAAAAATATACCGGAAATCCATTGAAAAAGCTTCCAAAAAATCTCACTAAAGACAACTCCTTACCTAATTTTATATTAACCAATTTAATTGAAAATTCCCTCGTGATTTTAAATTAGTAGAAAATGTGACTTCCCTTATTTCTAATTAATGGAAAATGTGATTCCCTTATTTATAGGTTGGTTCGAACAATATAAGGGAAGTTTGTTATAAGAGTAGATAATTATGCTTTTATCCAATTTTCATACCTATTAGTAATAATTTGCTCATGTGTAGAAAGTATCACTTATTTAGGTTAACTATTTGATATTTCATTTCACCCATTTCAGGAAAAAATATCCAATGATCTCTTTAGATTAAGCCTAGTGCTTAATTAACTAGGGTAGAAAATAGTTTGAGGCGATTTAATTAATAGGAGTATTTAATAATCAAGTTATTTGTTAGAATTAATTTCTTATGAGCATATTTGTTAGTGATCAATTTTGCATGACCTTTAGTAATCCACTCACCACTTTTGGATTAAAGGATGCTTATAGGGATGGAGAGTGAGATTGGAATTAGTAAAAACCAATCACGTGATTAAATAGAGAAAATAGGGCATTAAATGAATGATTCACAAGGCATAAATTAGGATTTTGAGACTAAACAAGCTTGAGTACGTGTGAAAACTCTATGTTGAGCACACTAAAAGCAAAGTTATATTTGGATGGGTAACTATCGTGTAAACCTTAAGTGTAAGTTTCAAAGGAGACCATTGATGTTATGTGTGTTTTTTTTACTAACTTCAATATCATTACAGAGATGTGAGTTTACGTAATTTTTCAAGTTAACTAAGTGGAATATTCAAATTTTTAAATTCACTAAATGAAATGTTGAAAGGGATGGAAAATTAATATTAATATTTCTAGATTTATGAAAAATAAGTCATATTAAATTTAAAGTGAAGATTAAATATATTATAAAATTAATTAAAAAAGACTTTCATTTATATTTAAGTGTTGATAAAAGGGGTTAAATAGTAAAAAAAAAATTATCATAATTTAAATGTAAATTAGTCAGTGGGGATAGTTTATTATGGGCTACCTATCAATGAATAAATACTGTGTAAGGAAAATCATTGCTATTTGGAATATCCATAATGATACGATAGAGGCTTCACTCTATCATTAAGCCATCTAATTTATTTCTTCCACATAGGAAAAGAAAAAAATCTAACCCAAAACCAAACACTTTGAAAAAAACACTCATAACCAAAAAAACATTTTTAAAACACCCCCCCCCCCCCCCCCCCCCCCCCCCCCCCCCCTTACTCAAAACCTTAATAAAATAAAAAAATATCTTAAACACAATTTTTAAAAATATATATTAATACCTATATTATTATGTTAATTAATAAATATTAAAATACACCTTCTATAGTTAATTAAAAATAAATAATATAATTTAAAACAAAACATTTAAAAATAATAATTATACCTAAAATAAATTTTCATTTGCAAAAATAATAATGAATGTTGGAGGTCCACGAAGAAAGTAGCGTGCCTCCTTAATATTTTATTTTATTTTTATTTTTAATCCTTTCCCTATTTTAAGAGTATCATAATTCACGGACATGGACACTTTCTGGAAATAAAAAGGTCATTTCGTGATTAAAAAAAAAAAAAATTAGCGTTCCCTCCTTTTCCTTTAAAGGTCATTTTTGTATTGCATTGATTTCTTTTAGACAATCATGATTATGTTTATTTCGAGATAACTACAACGAAATAAAGTTGGTTCAACTTTTTAATAAAAATATGTTTTAATAAAAGGCAACATTAGGTAAAGAATTACATGTCCAGCTATAGTTGACTGTCCTCAACTCCTCACTGAAAAAATAAAACATAATGTCTTTTATTTTAATCTTCATCTACTTTTAAACACTTGTAAAAAAAAATACTCATTGTACGTATGCCTCCAACAAAGGTGGAAAACCTTATTTATTGGAATAGATAATAAAGTGTATCATTCTTGGAAAGTATATGGAATATTTTCCACTCAACTTTTGTACTGATAATGCTTCTACTCATAACACAATGGATCTAATTCTGAACGGTCGTACATCCTTCTATTTGACTTTGGGTTCTATAATCATTATCATCACTAACTGAATTAAAATATGGTATTGTTTTAAGATATATTGATCAATGCTATAGCGTATTTTTGAAAAATATTATATTTTAATAAATTATATTGTTTGCTTTCTTTTAAAAATTTAGAATAAATCATTATATTTTTATTATTGTTAAGTTAAAAAATGTAAAAGATGTTTAAAGAAATATTTCAAAATAAATATACCTAACTCAATGAAAGCAAACTAAAGCATAAATACGAATTCCACTCTAGATTATACGGTGGCCATAGCCCAAGAAATTCCGCATGACTGAATCAAGCCCTCTTAAATAGGAATATTCAAGAATAACATTAAAATAAATATGGTGGGCCATAGAATAATGTTGATTTTGTGTGCTGGTGTAAATCTTGGAAAACATTGTGCGCTTCCGTTGTGGTTTTGGAAGAGAGGAAGTAAACATGTGTAAAAAAAACATAATTATGTAATTTTATTAAAAACATGAAAGTAATATTTTTATGTCATAATTAATTATATTATAATAATTTTAAATAATTATAAGAAGAGCTTTCAAGCTTAAAATCATATGAAAAGATTTTTGTCAACGCCGTTTCGAACTAATTTAGTGTGGTTTATCGTCAAGATAAGTTGAAAGATATAATTCAGTTCAACTTGTTCTTGATGATGAACCACACTAGTTAGTTTCGAAACGGGTCAACAAAGGTCTTTTTCACTGTGATTTACGCCGAACTCTTTTATAATTATGATGGAGACAAAAAGCCTCAAATTCTACAATTTTAAATATTTTTAGTTTATATTAATAAATAAAAAACTAATAAATCATTAAAATAATAAAATAAAAAAGTGATTTGGTATAGTGTTTCAAAAATATTATATTTTAATAAAATTATATTGTTTATTTTTTTTTTAAATTTAAAATAAATTATTATATTTTTAATTATTATTATGTTAAAAGAATAATGATGTTTAAAAAAATATTTAAAAATAAATATACCTAACTCAATGAAAGCAAACTATTCCATAAATATTAATTCCACTCTAAATTTTAGGGCGGCATTAGCCCAAGAAATTCCCATGACTAAATCAAGTGCTCTTAAATAGGAATATTCAAGAATAACATTAAAATAAATATGGTGGGCCCCAGAATAATGTTGAGTTTGTGTCCTGCGATAAATCTGGGAAAACATTGTGTGCTTCCATTGTGGTTTTGGAAGAGAGGAAGCAAACAATTTGTAATACATAAACATAATTATGTAATTTTACTAAAAACAGAAAAGCAATACTTTCATGTCATAATTAAGTTACGCAATCAATAACTTTATCATTAATTAAGTGATATTTTTAGTTATGATATTAATAAATAAAAAATAAAAACCATTGAATAATAAAATAAAATTGATTTGCTAAGGTGTTTTCACTTCTCTTAGAGTTTGGATTATTCATATGTAAGTTTTACAATTCTCTATTGAATTTTGTGATGACATGTTCTAAATTCCTACTATGACCATGAATGCTTAACATAAAATGTTTGGCACAGTCTCTCATTGATTTGGTCATTGAGGTAGGTTTTTAACATGTTGATGTAGAAGTATATTTGGCCAAAAGCAATCTGTATCAATCGATTTCAATTAGTAACTTAGAGGATGAAACAAGAGTGGCACGACTCCACCATTGTTGCAACATCAGCTTGTTGTTATAATGTCATGGAACTATTATTGTTATAGTGTCATGACTCCATTGTTGCTTCAGAACCACCTTGTTGTTCCAATGTTGTGACACCATCACTATTACATTGTTGCAACACTATTTCTATTATGTTGTTGCGACACCATTACTATTACAATGCCACGACTCCACCATTGCTACGATACCACCCTATTCTTATAGTGGTGTGACTCCATCCTTGTTGTGACACCACCTTGTTTTTAAAATGATGCAACATTGTTGTTGTTACAATGCCACAACTCCATCTTTGCTACAGCATTATCATGTTGTTACAATGTTCTAACACCATTGTTGTTATAGTGATGTGAATCCATCATTGCTACGACATCGTCTTGCTATTACGGTGTTGCAACACTATTATTATTACAATGTTATGACTCTTCTTTAACATTGTGGATGATGACTTGCAATGACCCCATGTATCTCAAGGGACTTCGTGGTGAATTAGTGGGCCACTGGTGTGAAGAAATAATTATTTGCAAAGAGGAATTGAATGAGCAAATAATGATAAGTTGAGGAGTCGAACCAACATAATTGATCAATATGTGAAATAATTGATGAATGGATTGGAAAATGGCTAAGAAATTCGAACTACTATAATTGTTCACTTTCCCAATCATCATTTAAGACAAGTAGCAAACAAGAGTGAAGGAAGAGGAGAGAAAGCAACTAGAAAGGGAAGAAAAGCTCCTGGGGCTAGAAAAGGAAGTTGGAACATAATAGAAGTGGAATGATTGAGTTCATCTAGTGACAAAATAGATTGTGTGTATGTAGAGGCATACCATAAAGTAGGGTTGTGCATAGATTGTAGAATAATTTGATGTGTATGTGAAAAAGAAATCAAATTTGTGTCTCTTATCTTGTCTCCTATAAATTTCTTAATTCCTCATTATATGTGTTAGTTTCTAAATTTTGTTAATGCTAGCATACTACTAGTTGTGTGCTTTGTGGGTAGAGACTGAGTTCCTATAGTGATTATGTATATGATTGTATGGTCCCCTATGTTCAGTAGTATTAGGGCTCATTTAAGCTCTTGAGAATGGATTTATTGTAGGTGTTTTTGTAATGTGTGCATGGAATGACTTGGGAGAGGTCGTTCAACGAAATTGTTGGAGGGAAATTCATGAGAAGCCAAATCCAAACAAGACCTATGAATGTTACACAAGTTGAGGGTCACTAGAGAACTTACATAAATGCCACCATGTAAAGAAGGAGCAACATAAAGAGATGGCAAAATCAAGAATTGGAGGAGTTGAGAAGAAGAATAAAATATTTGGAAAATATAATACTTGGGAATACTGAAGTGGACTCAGAGTTAGAAGATGAGATTGAAGAAGGGAATGTGAGGAAGTGGACCTACGATACATTTGATATCCTTTCTAAAAGACAAAGGTAGCGCAAAAGTGGAATTTTCATGCTATGATGGTAGTTTGAAGGTTGAGACTCTCATTTATTAAATAGCAGAGTTCAAAAAGTACTTTGAGCATGAGAATGTACAAGGCCCAAATCCTATGACCAAGTTAAACGAACATATTGCACTTTGGTGGGTCATGCTGCAAAAAGACAAAGTAGACAATCAATGGGAGAAGATTAAAACTTAGAGGGAAATGGTAAGGAAAAAATTTCACTAATGATTACCAACATAATTTGTGTAAGAAAGTACAGAACTTAAGGCAGAAAGAGTTAATTTTCCAAGAGGACATTGAGGAATTCTTTAAATTATCGTTGAGCTCAAGGATTAAAGAACCAGAATATCAAAGAGTGGTAACATACATGAATGAGTTAAATTATTATATTTAAGATGAGATGAGAACAAATTTATTTCACAATGTGGATGGAGCTTGTCAAGTTGCCCTAAAGGTGGAAGAAAAGCTTGATAGAAAAGTGCAACCAAAATTTCAAGGAAAAGGACCAAATGGCTAAGGCAAAGAAATTACTACTAAAAACAATAAAAAGGAAAATGAATCTATTAGTATCCAAAGTAATAAAGGGAGAAATGGAATTGGAAGAGGCAAAGGATTCAGAAGAGGAAAACGTAATTTTGTTATTACTTGTTATAGATGTGGAGTAGAGGATCGTGAGAGGATCATAAGGCATCTGGATGTCTAAAAAAACACAAAGCAAGAAGAAGAGGTGAAGCCTGAACACAAGTCACATAGGTAGATGAGGCAACCAATGTTGGTGAAAATGTGATGTTCCTCCAACAAGAACATTGTAAGAATTCAATGTTTCAAAGGGTGTTGCTTAAACCTAGAAAAACGATAGCAAAAGAACTTGAATATAGAAAGAGTTTTTTTAAGACTAAATGTAAGGTTCAGGGGAAATGTTGTTCTATAATCATTGATGGTGGAAGTACATAAATTTGGTATCCATAAAAGTCATAGAGAACTTAAAGTTAAAATGTATTACCCATCCCTATCCATATTGGGTTTCATGGTTACAAATGGGACAACAAGCAACTATGAGGATTAGTCCTTACTAAATTTTCAGATTGGAAGCTTCAATGGACAAGCCTTATGTGTTGTAGTAGAGATGCATAACATGTCATCTATTGCTCAGAAAACCATGATTATTTGATAAGAATGTATTCCATGGTCTTAGGAAGAATACTTATGAATTCACAAAGGATGGAAAATTATACAAGTTGGATTAACCAATGTTGGAAAGTACAATGACAACAGAAGGAAGCATTAACAACTAAGATGTGAGCAATAGTAGTTGAATTATGTTGTATTCAACTAAATATTTTTTGAAGGAACAAAGGGAAGTTCATTTTTTCTTGGCCATAACGTTGAAACAATTCTAATAAGGTGGGGAAAATATGAACTTTGTACCATTGGAGATTAAACTTTTGTTGAAGGAATTTAAGGAGATTAATCTGAATGATTTGATAACAGGTTTATCTCCCATGAGAAGTATATCACATAATATTGACTTGATACTAGGGTAAAGTCTTCCTAACACATATCTTTATCAAATGACTCTAGTAGAAAGTGATGAAGTAAATAGGCAAGTACACAAGTTTCTTAACAGAGGACTAATTAGAGAGAGTTTAATTCCATGTGTTGTACATGTTGGTACTAAAGTAAGTGGGTGAATAGAGAATGTGTATATATTTGTGAGTTATTAATAATATTACTATCAAGTATGTATTTCCCTTACCGAGGATGGATTACTACATGGATTGTTTGAGTGGAGGAAAGTAATTTTCAAAGATCGATTTGAAAAGTGGATATCATCAAATTTAGATAAGGGAAGGTGACAAATGGAAGACATTGTCTAAGACAGATGATGAATTGTTTGAATGGTTCCTTGCGTACTTTTGAGATTTATAAATTAAGTCTCCAAACCATTTTTAGGAAATTTTGTTGTTGTATACCTCAATGAGATTCTAATCTTCAGTAAGTTAAAGGAAGAACATTTGGATTATGTGAGAAAGGTGTTATAGTGGTTGGAAAGGGATTTGGCAATGGACAACAAGAGGCTTGAAATCATTTGAAAACTTGAAAAAGAAGGTAATTTTACATCTAATTTTGGTGCTTCTATATTTTAATAAGGTGTTTTAAATCTTATTTAATGAGTGACAAGTCATGATCTACAATGTTAAAGTAGAGTCGTAGTTGTGTAAACAACAACATTATGAAGCATTGTAATAGTAGGGTGATGGCATAACAATGGTGGAGTCACAACGTTGTAACAGTGGTGGTGCTACAACACTCTAAAAATCGAGCAGTGTCACAACAATTATGGATTCATAACATTGTAACAATAATGGTGTCGCCACAATGGTGGAGTTGCAACTTTGTTACAACAATGATGTTGTGGCACTGTAATAATAGGGTGGTGTCCTAACAATGGTGAAGTCATGACACTATAACAAAAACGACGTCACATCTATGTAACAACAGGGTGATGTCATGGAAATGATGTAGGCATTACATGTAATAGTAAGGTGGTGTCATCACAACAGTGGAGTTGCATCACTCTTATTTCATCCTCTAAGCTACTAATAGAAATGATCGATATAGATTGATTTTGGAAAAATATGCTCTTTCATCATACATCCTTGGTAAGAAAAACATGAGCTTCTAACTCATATGGATGAGACTATAACCGTTACATATGAGGAAGGTCATTGTAGGTATGCCAATTCTTCCAAATCCCACGATGCATCCTTAGAACCTTTCTTACTCCACTTAACCAAATACTCATAATACTCCTTATTCCAATTGTTTTTTTTACCCTCTTCGCTAGGACTTACTCTAATTCTTCGGCTATATTGGCAAGAAAATATTTCTTCCACTCATCTAGGG
>APFE030882076.1:13143-25583 GCA_000404065.3 Pinus taeda | reverse complement strand
CCAAGAAATTCCGCATGACTGAATCAAGCCCTCTTAAATAGGAATATTCAAGAATAACATTAAAATAAATATGGTGGGCCATAGAATAATGTTGATTTTGTGTGCTGGTGTAAATCTTGGAAAACATTGTGCGCTTCCGTTGTGGTTTTGGAAGAGAGGAAGTAAACATGTGTAAAAAAAACATAATTATGTAATTTTATTAAAAACATGAAAGTAATATTTTTATGTCATAATTAAGTTATACATTATAATTTTATCATTAGTTAAGTAATAATTTTAGTTATATTATTAATAAATAAAAAAATAAAAAAATTAATTGGAATAATAAAATAAAAGTGATTTACATAAGTGGTTTCAGAATATTATAATTATCTCAATAATTATTTATTTGTATTTCATTTTATAAGATTAAAATAGATTATTATATTTTAATTATTGTTAAGTTAAAAAATGAATGTTTAAAAACAAATATTTCAAAAAATAAATATACTTATTTTTATGAGAAGAATTTTTCGAACGTAAATCACATGAAAATTTCATTTGTGACGCGTTTTCGAAACCCACTAGTGTGGTTTGCATACGTCAGGGACAAGTTGAGAATCAGATCAAGCATGCATGTTGGATGTTTCTGCTCTGGTGTTTAACATCCATGCTGGATCTTATATCCTCAACTTGTCCTGACAATGAACCAACACTAGTGGAATTTTGAAAGCGTCGACAATTGAAAAATTTCATGTGATTTACGCCAAAAAATCTCTCATAAAATAAATATACCTAACTCAATGAAAGCAAACTATTCCATAAATATTAATTCCACTCTAAATTTTAGGGCGGCATTAGCCCAAGAAATTCCCATGACTAAATCAAGTGCTCTTAAATAGGAATATTCAAGAATAACATTAAAATAAATATGGTGGGCCCCAGAATAATGTTGAGTTTGTGTCCTGCGATAAATCTGGGAAAACATTGTGTGCTTCCATTGTGGTTTTGGAAGAGAGGAAGCAAACAATTTGTAATACATAAACATAATTATGTAATTTTACTAAAAACAGAAAAGCAATACTTTCATGTCATAATTAAGTTACGCAATCAATAACTTTATCATTAATTAAGTGATATTTTTAGTTATGATATTAATAAATAAAAAATAAAAACCATTGAATAATAAAATAAAATTGATTTGCTAAGGTGTTTTCACTTCTCTTAGAGTTTGGATTATTCATATGTAAGTTTTACAATTCTCTATTGAATTTTGTGATGACATGTTCTAAATTCCTACTATGACCATGAATGCTTAACATAAAATGTTTGGCACAGTCTCTCATTGATTTGGTCATTGAGGTAGGTTTTTAACATGTTGATGTAGAAGTATATTTGGCCAAAAGCAATCTGTATCAATCGATTTCAATTAGTAACTTAGAGGATGAAACAAGAGTGGCACGACTCCACCATTGTTGCAACATCAGCTTGTTGTTATAATGTCATGGAACTATTATTGTTATAGTGTCATGACTCCATTGTTGCTTCAGAACCACCTTGTTGTTCCAATGTTGTGACACCATCACTATTACATTGTTGCAACACTATTTCTATTATGTTGTTGCGACACCATTACTATTACAATGCCACGACTCCACCATTGCTACGATACCACCCTATTCTTATAGTGGTGTGACTCCATCCTTGTTGTGACACCACCTTGTTTTTAAAATGATGCAACATTGTTGTTGTTACAATGCCACAACTCCATCTTTGCTACAGCATTATCATGTTGTTACAATGTTCTAACACCATTGTTGTTATAGTGATGTGAATCCATCATTGCTACGACATCGTCTTGCTATTACGGTGTTGCAACACTATTATTATTACAATGTTATGACTCTTCTTTAACATTGTGGATGATGACTTGCAATGACCCCATGTATCTCAAGGGACTTCGTGGTGAATTAGTGGGCCACTGGTGTGAAGAAATAATTATTTGCAAAGAGGAATTGAATGAGCAAATAATGATAAGTTGAGGAGTCGAACCAACATAATTGATCAATATGTGAAATAATTGATGAATGGATTGGAAAATGGCTAAGAAATTCGAACTACTATAATTGTTCACTTTCCCAATCATCATTTAAGACAAGTAGCAAACAAGAGTGAAGGAAGAGGAGAGAAAGCAACTAGAAAGGGAAGAAAAGCTCCTGGGGCTAGAAAAGGAAGTTGGAACATAATAGAAGTGGAATGATTGAGTTCATCTAGTGACAAAATAGATTGTGTGTATGTAGAGGCATACCATAAAGTAGGGTTGTGCATAGATTGTAGAATAATTTGATGTGTATGTGAAAAAGAAATCAAATTTGTGTCTCTTATCTTGTCTCCTATAAATTTCTTAATTCCTCATTATATGTGTTAGTTTCTAAATTTTGTTAATGCTAGCATACTACTAGTTGTGTGCTTTGTGGGTAGAGACTGAGTTCCTATAGTGATTATGTATATGATTGTATGGTCCCCTATGTTCAGTAGTATTAGGGCTCATTTAAGCTCTTGAGAATGGATTTATTGTAGGTGTTTTTGTAATGTGTGCATGGAATGACTTGGGAGAGGTCGTTCAACGAAATTGTTGGAGGGAAATTCATGAGAAGCCAAATCCAAACAAGACCTATGAATGTTACACAAGTTGAGGGTCACTAGAGAACTTACATAAATGCCACCATGTAAAGAAGGAGCAACATAAAGAGATGGCAAAATCAAGAATTGGAGGAGTTGAGAAGAAGAATAAAATATTTGGAAAATATAATACTTGGGAATACTGAAGTGGACTCAGAGTTAGAAGATGAGATTGAAGAAGGGAATGTGAGGAAGTGGACCTACGATACATTTGATATCCTTTCTAAAAGACAAAGGTAGCGCAAAAGTGGAATTTTCATGCTATGATGGTAGTTTGAAGGTTGAGACTCTCATTTATTAAATAGCAGAGTTCAAAAAGTACTTTGAGCATGAGAATGTACAAGGCCCAAATCCTATGACCAAGTTAAACGAACATATTGCACTTTGGTGGGTCATGCTGCAAAAAGACAAAGTAGACAATCAATGGGAGAAGATTAAAACTTAGAGGGAAATGGTAAGGAAAAAATTTCACTAATGATTACCAACATAATTTGTGTAAGAAAGTACAGAACTTAAGGCAGAAAGAGTTAATTTTCCAAGAGGACATTGAGGAATTCTTTAAATTATCGTTGAGCTCAAGGATTAAAGAACCAGAATATCAAAGAGTGGTAACATACATGAATGAGTTAAATTATTATATTTAAGATGAGATGAGAACAAATTTATTTCACAATGTGGATGGAGCTTGTCAAGTTGCCCTAAAGGTGGAAGAAAAGCTTGATAGAAAAGTGCAACCAAAATTTCAAGGAAAAGGACCAAATGGCTAAGGCAAAGAAATTACTACTAAAAACAATAAAAAGGAAAATGAATCTATTAGTATCCAAAGTAATAAAGGGAGAAATGGAATTGGAAGAGGCAAAGGATTCAGAAGAGGAAAACGTAATTTTGTTATTACTTGTTATAGATGTGGAGTAGAGGATCGTGAGAGGATCATAAGGCATCTGGATGTCTAAAAAAACACAAAGCAAGAAGAAGAGGTGAAGCCTGAACACAAGTCACATAGGTAGATGAGGCAACCAATGTTGGTGAAAATGTGATGTTCCTCCAACAAGAACATTGTAAGAATTCAATGTTTCAAAGGGTGTTGCTTAAACCTAGAAAAACGATAGCAAAAGAACTTGAATATAGAAAGAGTTTTTTTAAGACTAAATGTAAGGTTCAGGGGAAATGTTGTTCTATAATCATTGATGGTGGAAGTACATAAATTTGGTATCCATAAAAGTCATAGAGAACTTAAAGTTAAAATGTATTACCCATCCCTATCCATATTGGGTTTCATGGTTACAAATGGGACAACAAGCAACTATGAGGATTAGTCCTTACTAAATTTTCAGATTGGAAGCTTCAATGGACAAGCCTTATGTGTTGTAGTAGAGATGCATAACATGTCATCTATTGCTCAGAAAACCATGATTATTTGATAAGAATGTATTCCATGGTCTTAGGAAGAATACTTATGAATTCACAAAGGATGGAAAATTATACAAGTTGGATTAACCAATGTTGGAAAGTACAATGACAACAGAAGGAAGCATTAACAACTAAGATGTGAGCAATAGTAGTTGAATTATGTTGTATTCAACTAAATATTTTTTGAAGGAACAAAGGGAAGTTCATTTTTTCTTGGCCATAACGTTGAAACAATTCTAATAAGGTGGGGAAAATATGAACTTTGTACCATTGGAGATTAAACTTTTGTTGAAGGAATTTAAGGAGATTAATCTGAATGATTTGATAACAGGTTTATCTCCCATGAGAAGTATATCACATAATATTGACTTGATACTAGGGTAAAGTCTTCCTAACACATATCTTTATCAAATGACTCTAGTAGAAAGTGATGAAGTAAATAGGCAAGTACACAAGTTTCTTAACAGAGGACTAATTAGAGAGAGTTTAATTCCATGTGTTGTACATGTTGGTACTAAAGTAAGTGGGTGAATAGAGAATGTGTATATATTTGTGAGTTATTAATAATATTACTATCAAGTATGTATTTCCCTTACCGAGGATGGATTACTACATGGATTGTTTGAGTGGAGGAAAGTAATTTTCAAAGATCGATTTGAAAAGTGGATATCATCAAATTTAGATAAGGGAAGGTGACAAATGGAAGACATTGTCTAAGACAGATGATGAATTGTTTGAATGGTTCCTTGCGTACTTTTGAGATTTATAAATTAAGTCTCCAAACCATTTTTAGGAAATTTTGTTGTTGTATACCTCAATGAGATTCTAATCTTCAGTAAGTTAAAGGAAGAACATTTGGATTATGTGAGAAAGGTGTTATAGTGGTTGGAAAGGGATTTGGCAATGGACAACAAGAGGCTTGAAATCATTTGAAAACTTGAAAAAGAAGGTAATTTTACATCTAATTTTGGTGCTTCTATATTTTAATAAGGTGTTTTAAATCTTATTTAATGAGTGACAAGTCATGATCTACAATGTTAAAGTAGAGTCGTAGTTGTGTAAACAACAACATTATGAAGCATTGTAATAGTAGGGTGATGGCATAACAATGGTGGAGTCACAACGTTGTAACAGTGGTGGTGCTACAACACTCTAAAAATCGAGCAGTGTCACAACAATTATGGATTCATAACATTGTAACAATAATGGTGTCGCCACAATGGTGGAGTTGCAACTTTGTTACAACAATGATGTTGTGGCACTGTAATAATAGGGTGGTGTCCTAACAATGGTGAAGTCATGACACTATAACAAAAACGACGTCACATCTATGTAACAACAGGGTGATGTCATGGAAATGATGTAGGCATTACATGTAATAGTAAGGTGGTGTCATCACAACAGTGGAGTTGCATCACTCTTATTTCATCCTCTAAGCTACTAATAGAAATGATCGATATAGATTGATTTTGGAAAAATATGCTCTTTCATCATACATCCTTGGTAAGAAAAACATGAGCTTCTAACTCATATGGATGAGACTATAACCGTTACATATGAGGAAGGTCATTGTAGGTATGCCAATTCTTCCAAATCCCACGATGCATCCTTAGAACCTTTCTTACTCCACTTAACCAAATACTCATAATACTCCTTATTCCAATTGTTTTTTTTACCCTCTTCGCTAGGACTTACTCTAATTCTTCGGCTATATTGGCAAGAAAATATTTCTTCCACTCATCTAGGGTACCTTATTCATCATTACCTTCTCATTTATGAAACTTATACAATTCAACAACATTGAATATCAAGGAAATGTCAAAATTGTCTGGTAGTTCCAACTTGTAGGCATTATTAGAAATATTCTTTAGGACTTGGAATGGTCTAATTTTCTTGTATTTGAGTTTACTATATGTACCTTTGGGAAATATTTATTTCTTTAAATCCCTCATCACCAAGTATCCCTCTTCAAAATATTTTTGTCTTCTTTGCAGATCTGCCCCTTTCTTACATCTAGCATTACTTTGTTGTATCTTTATTTGACCTACTCATGCAATTCCTACATGTCCTACGTGAATTCACTTGCATCAACACTCCTTTCTTTTTCTTACCACAAATTCCTATATCCCTTAAAAAATTGCTTAATGTTGTTGTTGATGTTGAGCCAAAGCATCTCTCCTTCACTAATTCTATGGTCTTATCAACACCAAAATGTCCACCCAAACTTCCATCATGCCTATCTTTAACAATATTCAGTCACAAATATCTTTAAGGAATGAAAAAACTTTGATTCTTAAACAAGAATCCTTCTTGGATGTGGAATCCAAATACAAAAGCCTATCAATACTCCAAGGTGCCTTCCAGGCTTATACAAAATCTACATCATCTCCATACAACTCCTTCATACATTCTAAGCTCACAACTTCAATTGACAAGGTATTCAACATCATTATCCTATGACTCAATGAATCTACTGCCTTATTTTCTTTTCCATACATGTATTTTAAAACAAACATGTAACTTTACAAAAATTATAACCATTTGGAATGCTTCTAATTAAACTTACCTTGATTGTTGATGTACTATAGTGCCTTAAGGTCAATAAATAAGATAACCTCCTTCGGGAGCAACTAATGTGAATATTTCTTCAAAGCTTGCACAATAGGAAAGAACTATTTATCATAAACATAGTACTTCTTCTTTGTATTATTCAACTTCTTACTAAAGAATGTAATTGATCTTCATATCTTGACTCAAAAATATTTCAATTATTGAACCACTAGCATCGCATTCCACTTAAAACACATTGTTAAAATATAGAAGCACCAAAGCTAGTTGTTTAATTACCTTCTTCTTCAAGTTTTCAAATGATTTCATGGATCCTATTGTCCATTGAGAAATCCCTTTCTTGAACTGTTGTAACACCTTTCTTCAGTAAGATCAAGGAAGAACACCTAGAGAATGTGAGAAATGTGTTACAATAGTTGAAGAAAGGGATTTTCCAATCAACAACAAGAGCCATGAAATCATTTGAAAACTTGAAGAAGAAGGTAATTGAATAGTTAGTTTTGGCACTTCTATATTTTAATAAGGTGTTTCAAGTGAATTGGCATGCTAGTGGTTCAACAATTGGAGTAGTTTTGAGTTAAGTAGGAAGATCAAATGCATTCTTTAGCAATAAGTTGAATAATGCTAAGACAAAGTACTCTATGTATGATCAAGAGTTCTTTGCTATTGTACAAGATTTGAATAAAAGGCATCATTAGTTGCTCCTAAAAGGAGTTTGTCTTATTTACTAACCATAAAGCACTGAAATGCATCAATAATTAAGGTAAACTTAATTAGAAGCGTTCCAAATGAATAGAATTTTTGCAAAGCTACACATTTATTTTCAAATACAAGTATGGAAAAGAAAATAAGCTTGCAAATGCATTGAGTCACAGGATAATGTTGTTGAATACCTTGTTAATTGAAGTTATGAGCTTTGGATGTATGAAGGAGTTGTATGAATAGGATACATGATTTGTAGAATCCTTAAAGGCATGGAAGGCACCTTGGAGTATTGATAGAACTTTGTATTTGGATTTCCACATCCAAGAAAGTTTATTATTTAAGAGTCAAAGCTTGTGCATTCCTTGAAGCTTGTTGTGGCTTAATCTTGTTAAAGAGTTGCATATTGGAGGTTTAGGTGGACATTTTGGTGTTGAAAAGACTCCATCATTAATGAAGGAGAGATATTTTTATCCTGACATTAACAACGATTTGAAGAGATTTCATAAGGGTTGAAGGCTTTTTCAAGTAGCAAAAGGAAGGAGCATTGATGCAAGGAAGTTTCCAAAGAACTTGTAGGAATTGAATAATCCATTTAAACTAAATCTAGAAAAGAAAAATGTCATATATAGCAAGGGGCGTATATATGAAGAAGACAAAAGGATTTTGAAGAAGGAAACTTGGTGATGGCACATTTAAAGAAAGAAATATTTCCCAAAGGTACATATAGCAAACCAAGTATAAGAAAGTTGGACCATGTCAAGTCTTGAAGAAGATTTTTTATAATTCCTATAAGTTGGAGTTATCAAATAAATTTGGCATTTCCCTGATATTGTAACACCTGTAATCCTCTTATGTCATCTCGGGTTATGGGAGTGTCACTTTTTTGACCTGATATCCAAGGTCTGTTATGAATATGGGGTTACAAAAAAAAATTTCCTCAAAGTCTTCAAATTCTAAAACCAATGTCACCATCTCGCTCATCTCATCAAGAAATTTCTAACGATATAAATTTTACCTCAATCTAAGTCCCAAGTATAAAGTTATGCCCCTCCGAAATTTAGTCCATTAAGGAGGTCATGTCATCAAGGGACATCTCAATGGTGCCCATGTGGACATGCCAAGCATACATGGTGTCACACCACTGCCATGTGGGGGTCCACATGGCACACACATCATATCAGATTATGTTATCAACATCAAGTAATTTCACTGCCATGTATGAAGTGATTTGGCTGATGATCGATGGTGAGCATCGGGCCATCGAAATTGAGTCTCCCCACATAACTGTCCACTTAAATTTTATGGAGGACTGGTGACCCGATGGCCAACGACCCAATGACATAGTTATGGTATAGTGGGGTTCTACCATTGGATTGGCACATGCTATGAGAAGATTTTTTAATAAATCTCCCAGTATTCAGTATCATGTTAATCACTTGATATTATAACTAATCATGATTATTAATTTAATTAATTATAATTAGTGCTTAGGATTAATAAAGTGATCTTCCAAGAAAATGCTTTGTTTCTAGTTTTAAGACTTTTTCCCTATTTGACACGAAACTAGTATTAGCACATACTTTTATCATTCAAGTCCTCAATATAATAGTTTCTCCGGTAGCATACTTCCTAGGGACTATTTCCTCATACTAGTATAGTTACCTTGCTCAGGTGTCAATTCCCCAAGGATCGTTTCCCTTGGGATCATCTCCTCGGTACTGCATTTCTTCTAAAATCACATTACCCAAGTTGGTATGTCCCCGAGCTTGTAGTTGTTGTTTTCCTAGGATCATGTTACATGTGTCAGTATTCTTTAGTTGCCATGATACCACACTCCCGAGGTCGATAGGCTTAAAACATTGATTAAACATCGATTAAAAATTAATTAAGTGCTTTAATTAAAATAATTATTAATTAATATTGTGCATACCATCCATCATATTTTATGAAGAAAACACATTATTTCAAAGATGTTGTTCATTTCATCAATCCACCAAAACATTAAATAAACCATTGTCAATTCCTTACATAACTAGCAATCTGGTTGCAATCCATCTATCAGACATTGCTAATCCTTTGAACAAGTGGAGCTAATATATATCGAAGCCATTGTTGTCAAATAAGAGAGAATAAACATAATTTTCCATATCAATCATGAACTAAATATTGAACAACATAGTGCAGACATTCATTATAGATGCAGAAGATATCATACTAGTCATAAGCATAACATTAAACATCATAGTTCATGATTCAAATATATACATATTTGTGTGTCTTAAACTAGATGGAAACTAAAGGAGCGGCTTCCACTCTCCACCCAACCATAGGCCAAATACATAACATAGTTCTTGCATCTGACCACCCCCAAGCTGGAACCAACGTCTAAGGAGATGATTTTTAATGGAATTCACAACAAAGGATTGATTTACCACTCAAAGTGGTTTATCAACTACCCTCTAATAACAAGCACCAAG
This sequence comes from Pinus taeda, assembly GCA_000404065.3. Classification (NCBI taxonomy): domain Eukaryota; kingdom Viridiplantae; phylum Streptophyta; class Pinopsida; order Pinales; family Pinaceae; genus Pinus; species Pinus taeda. The sequence goes on along the minus strand of APFE030882076.1, from coordinate 15,762 downwards.
GTGGTTTATCAACTACCCTCTAACAAAAATCACCAAGGTGGTTTATCAATTGTACCTACAACAAGCACCATGGTGGTTTATCAACTGGCCTCTAACATCAAGAACCAAGGTGGTTTATCAATTATACCTACAAAAAGCACCATGGTGGTTTATCAGTTGTTCCTAGCAATAAGTACCATAGTAACTCACTCTTTCGTCTAAGTTCATTCATAAGAATTCACCCAAGGTTTAGATGGGGTATTACTCAGTCCAGGAGTTGGAATCCACTATCCAGGTGGTTCATTAGTTATCTTTTCATAGCAAACACCACATGGGTCTAATGTCCATTGTCCATGTGGATTATTAGCTACACAAAAATCACCATAGTGACTTGAAATTCCCTGTCTAGGTGGTTTATCAGCAATACATTAAGCACCATAGTGATTTAATCATCCATTGAGCCTCCCACAAATCACACGGGCTTATACAACCCATCCCAGTGGCCTCAAACATAGTTCATAGGGGATTCATCCAAAATTCACAGGGATTTAACTCACACAGAAGGATTTGAACACCGATTCGGACACTATTCTATCTTCTGCTACCAATTCCCAACAACCCCCATATGTTCCAGTGATCAACAACACATTTAGAGGGATAAATATTTGTCTAAGAGAAATATTAGGGGTACCACGAAATAACTAATGAGAGCCAATATTTTTAGAGAGTGTTTGAAGACCAGAAAAACCAACCCGTGTGAGAGCCCACTCCCTTCTCAGTTGTGCTTTTGTATATCTCCCCCCAACATCCCTTCTTGCCTTTAAGAGATCACCAGATTGTCTCCTCAATTTCCTAAGGGAGAAGGAATCATCCTCTCTTCCACTACCTCCAGTCACAACTTGTAAATTGACTCTCAATAAGTACCTTGCCTAGGTTTGCAATTGATGGCTCATTAACTTCAACATTTAAAATTAGGATTGGTTTCATGGCTTTCCAAGAAAGAAAACTCCACGAACATTTTGATAATTAAAAAAAATGCCATCCTCTCCTTTAGTCGATAATTATATTTAAATGTTTAAAAACACATTGTATCATCTAGTCATGGATGCTACACCCATGCTATCATTATATTCACATTACAAAAGTCAGTGTAAATGAAGGGGTTGTCGAAAACACCGCCCACTTAAAGGAACATTGTCCTCAGTTTTCTATAAATCGAAAACAAAAATTGAGATTTGTAATTAACAGCCCTTACATCAGTCTATACATTAAAAAAAATGGGTACCTCTCTCTCATTTGGTCTTCAAACTCCCGAGTAGCTTCATCAAATCCCTTGTGTTTTCATTGCACCTTGAACTGCTCTATTACTCGACTTTGAAGTGTGGTTTTCCCTTAGTCCAAGATGCATAGTAGTTTAGGTTGGAATTCTTCCTCGAATTCCACCTGTATTATAGACCAATTAATCACATGATTAGTGTCGTGTACATACTTTTTAAGCAAAAAAACATGAAATAAACATGTGATTTCACTATGGGTGATAAGCTAATCTATAAGCTACTAGTTCCACTCTTTCCAAAATATGAAATGGTCCACAAAATCTGGGTGTTAATATAGCACATGACCACACTTTCAATGAAATCTTCCTTGTTTTGATGTGGAGATTAATGATATTTCTAATTATGTTAATGCTTTAACCTCTACATGAGCAGATACGGCATTGTGGCATCATAGGCTCAGGCACATGAGTGAGAAGGGGATGCAGATTCTTCACTCAAGAAATTTGTTGCCAGGTTTGAAGCATGTTGATTTGGAATTCTGTGAGAATTGTGTTTACAGAAAACAAAAGAGATTCAAATTCCTTAGAGTTGGGAAAGAAAAGAAGAGAGAAAAATTAGAGCTTGTGCATACAGATGTATGGAGACCTTCTCAGGTATCATCTCTCGTTGACTCTCGTTATTATGTTACTTTTATGTATTTGATACTTTCAAGAAATGGAAAGTGTTGGTTGAAAATGAGACAGGAAAAAGGTTGAAGTGTCTCAGATCAGATAATGGAGGTGAATATTGCAGCAAAGATTTTGATAAGTATTGTTCAGAGAATGGAATTCGCAGAGAGAAGACAGTTCCAAGAACACCACAAAAAAATGGTGTGTTAGAAAGGATGAACAGGACAATCATGAAGCGTGCAAGGTGCATGAGATTGCATGCAGGATTTCCTTTACAATTTTGGGCAGATGTTGTAGATATTTTTGTTTATCTAATAAACAGAGGGCCTTCAAGTTCCTTGGATGGTGGTATTTCAAAGGAGGCATGGACATGTAAAAATGTAAACTACTCATTTTTAAAGACTTTTGGTTGTGAAGCCTTTGTCCACATTAATAAAGAAAATAGAACAAAGCTTGAGACAAAATCAAATAAATTTTCCTTTATTGGATATGGTGTTAATGATTTTGGTTATCTCTTTTATGATTATGAAAAACACAAAATCATTAGGAGCAAAGATGAAATATTCAATGAAAGGGTTTTGTATAAGGATCAGATGCAGGAAAAGAAATAGGAAAAAGAAAATAGAGAATACACAGTGCTTGATGAGATCACAGAAAAAGTGAAGGTGCCTGAAAATCATAATGATCAACAGCCA
>APFE030882072.1:297952-338573 GCA_000404065.3 Pinus taeda | reverse complement strand
TCAATAATTCTTAAAAATATGGGATTCTGAATCATTGGTGATTAAAAGGTAACCCTGTCGAAACTATGGATGTTTGCTGGCAACAGTGGCTCTACTTGTGACAAATGAGTATATTTTGAAAGCTAAGCTGTAAAGTGACCCCTGCTTTATCCCTTTAGCTAATTAATGACTGATATAGAGTTTCGAAATATTTTAATTTATGAGGAACTTTAAGAAAAATTACAGTTAGATGATTCTGGTTTTTATTCAGACTAATGAACTAAGTCAAGCATTTAAAGCATAATCCTCTCTTCTTTAAATTATTTTACTTTAATTTTTGGAAAATCTCATTCATATCAAGCAGAGATAACTGGTTCTTCTCCCGCGTGTCGCCATTGTTGTGGTAAAAACACAACCCCCCATTTTTGACTTGCTCAACTCAAATAATGGGGACCCTTTCTATAAAAAAATTTGGCTAAGCACCTTTTTGGATTTTTATTTTAGTAGACTGCCCTACGCTTTTGTTAATTTTACATTTTCTTTGGATTCTTGTTTTGATTGCTTTGTTAAAATCGATTTTTTACAAGCTTCCCATTGACGCTTGTTTCGCCTCATTTGGTCAACTGGTTTGAAAATGACACTCCTTTGAAGTCTCATCATTTATCTAGCCTGGGTTAAAAATGCATAAAATGTACAATATTACACTTTGTAAATAAATTAGTTCAATAAGGCATTCACTTTAAATATTAACCCGTAGCAAGTTTTTACTAACATTTTTCATTTTTCAGTCATGCAGCCGAATTATTAATTATCGGGGTTTTAAGAAATTCACTCTAATTTCCAAATCAAATCCTAAACTCAAAAACCCAAACATTCAAGTGGCTGTAGTTTATTTTTATTATTTTTAAATTATTTTTCAAATGGCTGTAGTTTAGGTAATTTCACAACTTAATTAAAACTCATTAAAATAAAATAAACCAAAATAAAAAATTAATCTTTAATATTAAATCTTAAATTAATTAAATAATTATTATTTAAAAATATAATTAATTAATTAAATTTAAAAATTTAATATATGAAATATATAAAAAATAAAAATAAAAATATCGCATCGGGAGTTTCTTATATGGCAAATTTAACAACTCCTGATACAACACCATATCCCCGATGCGATATCGGGTCGGACGTTTTATTCCCACCAAATTTTAAAAGACCTCGATCAACACATTTGCCACCCCCGATGCGAAATGCCGATAAAGCATGAGCCACGGGGCATTAACATAAAAGCATGTTTTAAGTTTATATTAGTTTGGATTTCCAAAACACTCATACGTATGAGTGATATAAAAAATAAATATAAATATATCGCATCGACAATTTTATAGGATATATTGAAAAACCATGCCCCGACGCCCCGATGCGATATCGCATCATGGACTTTCACATTGCAACATCTTAAAAAAACAAAACACATTAACTAGCCCCGATGCGACATTGCCGAAATTTTAAAAAACCCATAAGTCACCCCGATGCGATCTCAGGTCGCAACTTTTATTCGCAACATATTTTATGGACCCCCGATATCCCCTCCTTCCCGATTCGCCGATGCGAAGGAGCATAACGCATTAACTCAAGTCTCATCAAAAGGTTTGATATTTGTTTTTTTTATCATACGTTTTATTTGTTTTTGAAATCACTCACGTATGAGTGAAATGTAAGATCAGTAAGGTAGGTATATTAGTTTAAGTGTGGAGTTAATAAAGGGTAGGTTAATATATATTAAATGTTAGTTTATATATAAAATGTAATATGTAATATATTATATTAATTAATAAAATGTAATGTATTATATTATTTAGATTAATATATAATATTTAATTAATGAATTTTAAATTAATCAGATTAATTAATTAATAACATTTAATTAATTTGATTAAAGTAAAATTTAAACATCATTTAGATTAATTAGTTTTTTAATTAGAATGGATTTGTTTATTAATCGTTAATTAAATATTAGTTAGTTAAATTAATAAATAGTTTAGTTTATACTTAGCAATTAAAATTAGAATTAATTAGGTACTAATTTAGGATTAGTTTTTAATGACATTTTTTTAGCCCAGCAACAGAATTTCCAGATTTATATCAGATTTGACCCATCAACTTTGGAAGCTCATAAATTGAGTTCTACTTGGCCAAATGAGGCCCAGGACGGCTCATTGGAAAGAGAAAATCAAACAGAACATTTTGAAGGAGGTTTCACCAACAGATTTGATCATTTATTGGGAAAAAAATCAGGCAGAAGATCAGGCTCCGAATTTTGGAAACAAAATCAATTTTCTGAGTTATTGTTTTCAATTTCATTTGTCCAAAGCCTCTTCTAATTGCAGATCCATTGGTAAATAATATCATTTACCAATCAAACCATTCCAAGCATCAATACAGAGCTTATATTTTGTTTTTTAATTATTTATTTAAATAGAATTTCATTGGGTTTGATTTAATTGCCAACAATGCTATTTTGATTTTATTGTTGCATTTTAATTTATTTTGATTTCTTTTTGCAGAAAAACAGTGGAAGTAATATGGAAAAAGAATCTCAATCAATGAGAATGCTCCAGCATTTGAAGATCAGAATTAGGAGCAAGTAAAATGATTTTGGCAGATTTCTCTTCAACAAACTCTCCTCTCCAAAATTCCTTCACACATATTATAAATAACAGATTGCAGAATGGAATAAGGGGCTGCTCTCCTCTGCAATTTTAGAGCTTCTAAAAGCACTATTGTAATTGGAATTTAGAGTTGTAGGAGGGAGGAGTGAAAAATCTCAGATATGGGAATTATTGAGGATTTTCTCTTTGTATATTGAATTATGCATGAAGAACAAAGCTTGCATTATTGTGGCTCTAGTTTTGAAGGTAGACGTTCAAGCAATGTAAAGGGTTGTTGGAGACCAAGAACAGAGAAATGGATGCAATAAATTGGTATTTCTAATACTATTGTTTCAAATATTAGTTTTAATTTTATGATGATAGGAATATGTCATTTTTATTCATGTTTGTGCACTATTGTCAATATGGGTAATTTGTCACAATCTTGTTATTATCTATCTCTGTTTTTTATGGATTAATTTCTCATTTTTGAGTAACTACTTACTCTGAAATCTGTCTTATGAAACTGATTTATTGAATGATAATGTGTTGTGAACTATTTCCACATATCATTATTCAATTATTGAATTTATTGATTTGATAATCAATATCATTTTGTGAACTACTTCCTGAATGTTGTTGGTTTATTATTTCAGTTTTAAGGTCTCAATAGAATGTGTTTTGGTAACCATAATATCAGTTAATGAATTACTTCATTAACTTGATATTCATTATAAACAAGACATGTTTAAATCTCAATATTTTAATTATCTTGCTCTTAGTTGGGTTAGATTTATATCTGCCTAATTAAGATAGGATTTAGATTAATTTCTTTTACTTGCATCATAGAATAAACTTGCATTTAGAGCAAATTATACATTTTGTTAAGTCCTCTCCTCAAAGAGGCAAAACTTTAGTTGTGGCTTGGTTAAACCCAAATCAGCTTAAGGGTCATTCTCTTGCCTGATCAGCAAGAAGAAGTGATCTGATGTCCCTGTCTATTGGTAGTTAAAGATACATTATAAACCAATAGCAATAGGGAGAAGGTAATTGGACCTAGATGAACAGTCGGAGCCACCATACCAAATGGAAAAGGAGCTGCTTTTAAGGTCCGGACCGAGTGGTTATCCCCCAATGTTGTTGCAGCGATTTTCGAGGCATGAACAGGTTTACGGGCCTTAGTGCTCATCTTCCAAATCAATGGAGTTCCGGCAGGTCAAACAAATCGAGGTTTAACGGAAAAGCAGTTTCCAAAATACCAAAAACTAATAAGAGATTTATACTTGACTGATTACATCTATAGAGTGTTGATAGACTGATTACAGTATGACTAGAGCTTGTGGAGACATTATATCAACAAAACACAGGGCTTAACCGATTCGCCTTTCACAGAAACAAAAGAAACACAAAATATCAATCGCTACCATTGGAAGGCTGGTTCAGATCAATCTCACGCTTCCCATTAGCTTCCTGATGACGGGCCTCTATCCCTTGAGAATCCTTATTGAGATTCATGTCCATTATCATGCTCCTCAAGGCATCAACCTCATCGAGCAGACGAGAGAACTAAAATTGAAGGGTCTGCAACTTGTCTGCAAGCTCAATATGGGAATGTTTCATCTGAAATAATTTAAATTGCAGCTCATAATCAGCGTGACACAGATCATCATGAGAGGTTAGGCAGTAAGAACAAGGATTTTCCTCCGAAGAGGTCTCAAAATTTGAAGCATTATTCATTCTTCTGTGGCAACAGGCGTCCCGACGGAGGAGGCAACAACCGCCACGTTTCGCTCATGCGAACGATCGCGAATCTATGGTTTACGGGCAGATACGCTGCGGGCTAGGGCAGGGACTAGCTGCCCCGCAGCCCGTCATGTTTAGAATACCAAATAGTTGAATAAGATTAAAAACTACCTTAAATCTTCTGTGCTATGTTAGTTCGATATCACAAGCATATCACAAGCCTCTCAAGGTAAATTCGGTTTTCCTAGTACCTTTTCTATCCTACTTTCATTTAATGTTGAATTATGTTTTGGTTGGTTTTTATTAAAATTCCCATGTAGAGTGAATATTAATTCCATGTTTGATGTGCAATTTCCATTTTTCCTTACTATTTTTTGGTGATTTTATTTTACTACCTTTATATACATATAGTAAATTTCACTAAAGATATAACGGTCATATTAATTAAGAAATCCAAAGAATAAGTTAACTAAAAGTTGTATTTTTCATCAATTGACTATTAAGTTGATTGAGTCTATAGTTGAATTGAGGCTTCTGTGATCCATAATAGTTGAAAGAATAATTTCGGCATAAATCACATGTAGACAGACATTTGTCGACGCGTTTCGAACCAACCAGTGTGGTTCATCGTCAAGACAATTTTCTTTAAGAAAATAACATTATTCTTGTAATTTGATTTGATGCCTTGGTGAATAGAAACAAAGGCTACTTGTAGGAGATAAGTGATTAATAAGTGTTTTATTGATACTTAGAATCCCCCTTTTATACTTTCCCTTTCCTTAAATTTGTTATTGGTTTCTAATTAAAATTGTTTAGCTTCTAAAAAATTTCAACCCAACAATCAAAACATATCATCCCTACATAACTTTGTCTGTACCAAACCAAATTTTTAGCTTTCTTAACATTAGGAAAAGACTAAAATAATTCATCTCCAAATATAAAATCTCACCCCTTTCTTCTCTTCATCACCAAACCAAATTTTTAGCTTTCTTAACATTAGGAAAACACTAAAATAATTCATCTCCAAATGTAAAATCACGCCCCTTTCTTCTCTTCATCAAATTTCTCTCCAGCCTTCCCATACTGTTTTGAATCTCAAGCTTTGTAACCATTGTGTTTATGGTTGCTACTAAACTTTTAGTAACAAATTTGTCTTGAACCATTTTAGCATGTATCCATTAGAGTTTTCGATTGTCCTCCTTCATTGTCTTTACGAGATGTGTAATCATATATTTGTATGACAACATATCATACTTAGCCCTTCCACTACCTAATTAGGCAACATTAAATCCTAATGTTAGCAACCCTTTGAATTAAAACTACTTAAATCTAGGGAAATAAGTATTTTATCTAAACAAAAATTACGAAATCTCTTAAAAATGAAATTATTACAAACCCAAGCCTTTGTCGAAGTTTCCTATGGCATCCTTATTTTCCATATCGCCACATGATATAAATTTTCCATGTCGATCCCAATTAACTTTACCTCTTCCTTCTTTTAAGCAAAATTGTTTTCAGTCAAGTAGCCAAATGCAAAATTCTAAAATATCAATAAATTGTTATGATGTCCCAATGAAAATTTACATATGTTATATGGATTATTTAAAATAAATTGTTAAATTACAAATAAGTTGCAGATAAATATAAATATTACAATTTTAAAATTTGAATCTATGATTTATAAGAACATATACAAAGGAGGAACTTGCACCAAAGCAAACCTATAGATGAATGCAATTTGACAATTTGTTTTTAATGATTTTGGTCCTATACATATAGCTATATTCACTAATAAGTGATAAATTAGTGACTAGAAATGCCAAGTAGCAAGCAATCAGGAACATATCAATCCAAATTATAAGTTTTAGGGGGTTTCTAAGAACAATAATAAAGGGGTAACATATTGGTTGCTTAATGGAAAAACTCCAAGCTAATCAAGGTTTCCATGGGACTATGCGACCATTATTGGACAAAAACTCTACATGGAACTTAGTTGTGGCTATTGGACATGTAACAAATTGAATAATTATGTCAAATATGTTCCATAAACTATGTGTGAAGACCAAACATTAAATGTTTGGGAATTAATGCTAGATTCAATTTTAGCATTAATCTATTGCCTCAAATTGAGTATAATTATATAGTTTATTTCCTAAGTTCAAATATGAATTTTTTCCCTTTTCATTGATGTGAGGCCAAACAAGGCCTCAAAGTTTATGATTAGTTAAACAAAACTAGTGAAAATATTTGATAAGTAAGAAGCAATTGCTTAGTAAAATAAGGAGCCAAAACTTTAGGTTAAACACCTTGGTTAATGTGTAAAACTAATGCAAAGATTGCAAATCGATTACTATAATCCCTATAACCCAAAGAGAAAAGACCAATAAGAAGATTTCTAATTTACATCTATCCAAGCCATTTCTTACATTCTAAACCAATATTCTTGTTTGGTCAATTTAATCTTCTTAAATTGCAAGCATAAATTATCAACCAAAGTTGGTAAACTTATGAAGTGCAGGTGCACTATATATGCTAGAAGCCTATTCTTTCATTTAGTAAGATGGTGGTTATGTTTGTTTTGAGATTTTCGTAGTTATATATATTTTTAGTAGAGTTAAATTTCTACAAATTAATAGATATGGAAATTAAGCTACTGTTAGAACAAATGGGAGTTAAATTACTGTTAGATTACTTTATCAAATCATGTCTAATGGAGTATCATTCTAAAATGACTTAAGTTATTCATCCTAAAATTATGAATCTATATAAACAACATGCTGCTATGAAACAAAGTATTGGAATTCAAAAGCTTGTTTACGAAATATATACAATTATGATTTTTAAAAAGCATGAAAGAAATTTCTAATTACAAATTGCAGAGTGATATAAATTCTAGAAAGCATGAAAAGATTAAGTGTGATGAAGCGAAAAATGTTGAAGGACTAATCTATTAAACGACTGTAAGCATAACGAAATGCGAAATGGTAAACGAGATAACTGAGTTTATACGAAATAGTGAAAACATTGAAGTAATTAAACTAAAATGCAGTGATAACAGAAAGCATCTGAATGAAAGCAATTCTAAAGCACGAAATGAAAATAAACTTAAAACCTTGTATGTCTGCAGGCGCCCTCCACATCCAGTAAGTATGATTCAAAATCACATATGCATCGAATCAGAAAAGTAACTTTAAATTAATGCAAGAACGAAGATTTGGTTCACGATTTCTTCAACAATTAACTTAATACTTCCTCTCTGATATCGTTTATAAAGGATACATATTTATATAAAATGCGCGTTCAATATGTTGAGACTTCTATGCCTACAGGTATGATGTTTAATCCTAATTCAAATATGAAAATTAAATAGGAAAAGCGTTATTTCGTCAATTTTCTATTTGGAAAGAAAATCGAGAAACCGTGTTGTTCCTGGACTCTTGCTGCTACATGTTGACCTGTATCTTTGACCACACAACTATGTGATCCCTTTGGTGAACTGGCTTGAACGAATAGGAGGAGATCCATGAGGGGATAAATCCTCAACTACCCATATGCTTATTTGCTTCATTAGAGCATCAGAACCCTACAAACCATGGAGGTAGTTGCATATTTATAAAATGGCTGCATATTCATGTTAATTTTGTAGCTAATGCATTCTTTAATATAACAATAAGGAACATTGACAGATATGAAAAATAAGACACATAAGATTTGTTACCTTGAAAAAGAGGAAAATGGTGGAAAAAGGGTGTCAAAACAAAAGAGTTATGGAACTCTACATTCCCCCACACTGGAGATTTTGTATGTCCTCATGCAAACTACAAAATTGATATCTTTAACTACTGCATTTGCTTGGACACTTCTTCCAGTACGTCCAACTTCATCTTTTTCACTTTCTTTCCAATAATTTCCATCCTTGGTTTCCTCACAAGGATCTTGTATTTCAAGTTTATAACCTATTTTTGTAAAGCCTTGTTTTTCTTCTTCAGTTTCTTATTCTTATTAAACCACAAACTTAGATGTAAGAGGAGGTCATCACTCTTGGCTATTTGAATTTCGTTCTGTGCTTTCAAGGCTTGATTTTGATTTTTGATATACATGTTTAATGTCTCCAGTTTGAAGATTTATTGTTTCAATATATTGACTATTGGAGGTTCTTATGGCTCATTAAACTGACTTTATTCTTCCTCTTGAATTGGAATTGATGTTCTTGCTGCATCCCTTTTCTCCAAGGGCTCAATATAATCATAGATATCTTGTTGCATCGGATCAATCTCTGGTGTTCTTCGTCTTGGAATCTAAGGAGGCGATGTGACAGTTGGTGATGAAACCCTCAGTGGCGAAACCCTTGGTGACAAAACCCTTGGAGATGAAACTCTTGGAGGAGTTCCAGAATCTTCTTCTCGAGCTTTTGAGTTTTCTTTTATTTCTATATTGACATGATCTATGCTCTTTGACGGTAGTCCTTTTGCTGAGTTAAGTTTGGTACTCCTTCTTAAAGCTATGATAGGGGTCTTTTAAGTTTTCTTCCTTTTTGCTTTAGGCTTCTCTACTTGTGATGAAATCTCTGTTCATTTTCTGGCTTTCTTTCTTCTAACGTTTTTTTTGTTTATTTTCTATAAAACTTCTGCAAGTGGGATGTCATCTTCTGACAGTTTCTGTGGCTATTGTGGTTCTTGTTCCTGTGCCTTATCATTTTTTCTTTTCCTTCCCCTCTTAGGTCCGCTGCTATTTGGCTACCCATGAGTTTCTTCCTGAAAGTGATTTCTAACTAAAAAGCTCTCCCAATTATCACCTATTTTTTGGAGATGAAATTCAACAAGTATTTTGAGTAGACCATGGTGATACATTATATTATATATAAACTGATTTCTCCTCTGAACATTTCCTAACATCTTTTTAAGACTATTCAACAAGAAATATGGAAGGTTTATCTCATTTTCTTCAAGGAAATCCATTAGCAACCAAATATGATAGAAAAAAATACATCCAAACCTTTCACAGGTAATTTTTTTTTGTATTATTAGAAGTAGGTTTCTCCATGTACTTTTCAATGATGTGCTTGGGATGCCCTTCTTGAAAATGGTGGTGTCCATGCTTGGTTTCTTTAGGAAAACCTTCCAGTATTTTGTTTCTATACCTCTGTTCTTGAACCATTTCTCTCCAATCCACGACGGTTTAGTGGCTTTGGCTATAAATGACTCTGTCACTGTGAATTTGATGTCCCCTATCTCCACTTCGACTCCATCAAAGGCCCTGGTGAAGGATTTCGTCACTTCTCTATGAAAGCCATTGAATTTCTCTACAAATTCGAGCCATTGCATTTTTTGCAATAATTCTTTTGTTTGTGGATACCCCTCTAAAAATTTCTTTCTCGTAGGCTCCGTTCTGACTATCACACCCATGGCTGAGAAGCTTTCTTTCACAATTGTTTTGTTTGACATGGAAGGATGGCTTGGTTGGGTTTTTAGAGCAGAGAGGTTGAGAGTGTTAGTGATGGAACAATGAGAGCGTAGGTAGTGAGGAATGAGTTAGAATCTAACTGTTAAGATTATTCATGCTTATGTTTTGGGTGGCCAATTCAATGGATCAGGATATGAGTGATGATGACTGTAAGTGAATGACGGATTATGCAATATTTGACATGATACAACTAACTCTTTGCAATAATGATTTTGATTTTTCGGTAGTACTATGTATTAGAATTCATATATGTAATGCTTTAATCCCTATTATTAATTTAAAGAAATGCATACCTTTAAGTTATTTTCCTGCTAACATTTGGTTGCCTTTTATGCTGTCTTCAGGTACCTTGCAGTGGAGGGAGTCAATCATTTCTTCAATTGCATGATCAAAGGTGTCTATCACATTGGCTGCAAAAAGTCATCAAAGCTGCAGAAAATCAATGATTCTGTACCTATTTTTTTTTGAAAAGAAAGAGATAAAAGAAAATGGGATTCTAGAAAATGGAATACAAAGAAAATTTAGTATGCCAAGAATTTTTGGTTTTCATATTGAATTTTCTGCATAAACACGCCAATAATTGTTGGTTTTCATGTTTATATATATATATATATATAGATATGAAAAAGAAAATTCTAAGGTGGAAAAGAAGAAGAATTCTTCTTAACCAACTTCAAATCAGAGTTGCCTTGGAAAGTATTTACAAATTCCTCCTTTGTCATTGGCTTGTGATAGATCTTGAGTCGATGTCCATTCACTAAGGGAGGAAATTTTTCTTCACCAATAGTCCTAATTATGGCTGCTCCATTATCAAAAACATTTTCAATCTCATAAGGCCCAAGCGAGTGAGTTTGAAATTTTCCTTGGAAATTTTTGAACTTTGAATCAAAGAATAATGCCCAGTCTCTTGGCTGAAATTTCCTTTCTTTGATGTATTTATCATGCCATTTGGATCTCTGTTGCTAGACTAAACTAGTCTTCTGGATATAATCTTTCCTTATTTTATCAAGCTGATTGAGTTGTCCCATTCTTTGCTTTTGTGATTCTGATAAGTCAAGTCCCAAATTGACTGCTGTCTTGTAGATCCAAATCTGGAACTCAATTGGAAATAGGACCTGCTTCCCATAAATATGTTCATAGGGAGTATGTCCTGTAGTGTTTCTCCATATGGTACGGTAGGCCCATAAAGCTTCTGGAAGCTTTTCTGCCCAGTCCCTTTTGTGCAAGTGAATTGTCTTGGTAAGGATTGCTTCAATCACTTTGTTTTTAGACTCTACTTGTCCATTTTCTTGTGGATGGTATGGAGTAGACTTCCGATGTTTGATTTTATATTCTTCCAGTATCTTTTGCACTACTTTGGATGTAAATTGCTTTCCTTGATTAGTTACAATTTCTCTTGGGAGACCAAAACGGGTAAAAATATCCTCAAAAAGAAATGAAACTACAACATTTTCAGTAGCAAAAGAAAGTGCTTTAGCTTCAACCCATTTAGTAACATAATCAGTGAATACGAGAATATTTTTTTGTTTTTGTTTGTTTTTTTTTTTTTTTTGGTTTTTGTTTTTTGTTTTTGTTTGTTTGTTTGTTTGTTTGTTTGTTTGTTTTTTTTTTCTCTGAAGATGGATTAATTGGTCCAACAAAATCCAAAGCCCATTTTTCAAAAGGTTCGATGAGTACTTGAGGTTGTAGTAGCATTTCATTTGAAGGAACAAGTTTCCCCATTTAGTAACATAATCAGTGAATACAAGAATATTTTATTTTATTTATTTATTTATATTATTATTATTTATTTATTATTATTATTATTTATTATATTTTTATTATATATATATATATATATTATTATTATTATATATATTATTATATTATTATTATTATTTTTTTTGAAGATGGATTAATTGGTCCAACAAAATCCAAAGCCCAATTTTTCAAAAGGTTCGATGAGTACTTGAGGTTGTAGTAGCATTTAATTTGAAAGAACAAGTTTCCCCATTTAGTAACATAATCAGTGAATACAAGAATTTTTTATTTTATTTTATTTATTTTTATTTTATTTTTTTATTTTAATTTTTTATTTTTTATATTTTAATTTATTTTATTTTAATTTTATTTTTTTATTTTATTTTATTTTTATTTTATTTATTTTTTTCTGAAGATGGATTAATTGGTCCAACAAAATCCAAAGCCCATTTTTCAAAAGGTTCGATGAGTACTTGAGATTGTAGTAGCATTTCATTTGAAGGAACAAGTTTCCCCATTCTTTAACAACTATCACACCTCTTAACATATTCTTTGGCATCCTTAAAAAGGGAAGGCCAATAATATCCTAAGCGAAGGACTTTATAAGCAGTTCTTTTTTCAGCAAAATGACCTCCACATGGTTCATCATGGCATGCTTTAAGTATTTCAGGTATTTCATCTTCTCTTACACACCTTCGGATGATAATATTTGGTCCTGTCTTGTATAATTCTTCATTTATCCATGAATAAGATGCACTTGATTGAATTATTCTCCTCTTTTCTATAGGAAACAAATAGGAGGGTAAATTTCCTGAAACTAAATAATTGGAAATATATGCAAACCAAGGTGATTTAGTAGACACTGCAAAAAGATATTCATCAAGAAACTTATCCTCTACAGGTATATCATTGTTATCATTTTGAATTCTGGATAAAAAGTCAGAAATTGTGTTTTGTTTTCTAGGTCGGTCCAAAATGGTGATATTAAATTCTTGCAATAGTAATAGCCATCTTGTTACTCTACCATTAGTAATTGGTTTATTCATTAAATATCTAATGTCAGAATGATCTGTATGAACGACAATTTCATAGGCAGTAATGTAACGTTTGAATTTGTTAATGGCATGAGTACAACTAAAAAATCCTTCTCAGTTATAGTATAATTTAGCTCTGCAGGAGTTAAATTTTTACTGGTATAGTAAATGGCGTAAGGAGTGAGGTCTTTTTGTCCTAACACAACTCCTAGAGCTGTATCTGAAGCATCAATTGATATATGAAAAGGACATTTCCAATTAGGTCCTTTTAAGACGGGTGCTTCAGAGATCTTCTTTTTCAAAGTTTCAAAAGCCTTTTGACAATTAGAGTTCCAACTAAATTCATAGTCTTTGGTGAGTAATTTGAAGAGTGGAGATGCAATCTTTGTGAAGTTTTCTATGAATATTCTATAATATCTAGTAAAACGAAGAAAACTCCTAACATCTTGTTGACAACTTGGGATTTATAATTTGGCAATAACTTCTACCTTAGATGAGTCTACCTTAATTCCATTTCCTGAAATATGGTGACCTAAAACAATTCCTTCATTAAATAACATAAAAGATTTTTCATGGCTTAATGAAATATTTGCTTCTTTTCATCTTATGATAACTTTTTCTAAACTCTCAAGTGCTTCTTCAAAAGAATTTCCTTAAACTGTAAAATCATTAATATACACTTCCACACAATCATGAATAAGATTAGAGAAAATTCCTAGTACTGCTCTTTGGAATGTTGTTGGGGCACTGCATAACCCAAAAGGAATTACTTCGTAAGCATAAGCCCCCCATGGACAGGTGAATGTGATTTTGTCTTGACCTTCAGGTGCTACCTGAATCTCATTATACCCACTAAAACCATCCAAAAATGAGAAATATTTCTTCCCTTCTAATGTATCTAAAATTTGATCTATGAAAGGAAGTGGAAAGTGATCTTTGAAAGTTGATTTATTCAATTCCCTGTAATCAATGCATACTCTCCATTTTCCATTTTTCTTAGGAACGATTACTAGGGGTGAAACCCATTGACTGTTTGGTATTGGATAGACGAAATTTACATTTAACAATTTCTGCAATTCTTCTTTAAAAGTCTGGATTCATTCTTCTTTGTGGTTGTCGAAATGGTCTAGCATTTCTTCAATATAGATATGATGCATGCAGGTTTTAGGATCAATTCCTTTCATATCAGTGTATTCCCATGCATATGCAAAAGAGTGTTTTTGTAATATTTCTACCTGTTTCTTTTTCTGTAATTCTTCAAAGTTTTCCTTGATGTTCAAGGTTTTTCCTTGAAAAATTTCTATTGAAGAATTTCCAAACTTTTCCATAGAATGTAAAGGCATTTGTCTAGATGATAGATATTCGATATTACATTGTTCTTGAAAATTTTGACTATCATCACAATATAAAGAGGGTTCATGATTTTCTATTGAATTTAAAATTTGACCCTCCTCATTTATTTATGCAATAGTGAAAACTAGTTGTATATCATTATATTCATCTATCCAATCTCCATTTTCTACTTCTATCATTTCTTTTGCAGGTGGCAATGTTAATTTCTTTGTCGAGCTTCCATCTGAGATAAACACATCTCCTGATCTACAACTGATAAAGGCATCGACTGTAGCTAACCATGGCCTTCCTAAAATGAATGGATTTCCTCCTAAATTATTCTTGGTAGTTAGAATCATGATATTAACAGAATAATCCAAAGAATCTAAGGATACATATATATCTTCTAGCACACCATCAGGTTTAATTACAGACCTATTTGCTAATTGTAACAATGTTGGTGTGTATTGAAGATTAGAAAACTTCAATTTATCCATAGTTTGTTTTCTCATTATGTTTATGGCTGCTCCTAGATCAATCATAGTGTTTGGTATTTTAGTTCCATTGATGTGTGTTTTTACAATGGGGCTTCCTGGATCTAAATATTTATGAATTGTTGTCTTCCCCATCATAATATCTACAATTTTCCCGACTAATTGAATTCTTTTTATTTCTTTTCTTTTTCTTCCTGATCCTTTAGTACTCAATTCCTTAATTGTTTTTGCAAAAATTGGTATTTATTTTATTGCTTGTAATAAAGGAATTTTTATACAGACATTTTTCAATTCATCTAACATATCATAGTAAGGAAATATGATTTGTTTTTATACTCCTTTATCGATTTTCAACCTTTCAAGAAAAGGTGGTCTTGAGATAGACACTGAAGGTTGTTCTATAATAGGAGTATTATTAGAATGTGTGGGACTTTTTTGTGTTTCAATATTTGCTTTCCGAGGAAGGGAAATTTCTTTTTCAAAGTTACTATTATATCTTTGAGAATTCTTTTTGATTTCCTAAATAGCAACAGATGGTTTCTTCCTTTCTAATACTCTACCAGACCTTAATTAAACATTATTCAGATCTAATGGAGTTATCATATAAGTTTGAGGATTCTATCCTTCTAAGTTGTAACCAGGTCGTGAAGTATTATTCTTTAGATTTGGAAGTGGTTGAACGGGTAATTGATTTGGTCTTGGTGCAAATGGAATATAATGCTGTGGATTTAAATTTTGATCTTGAGCTTAAGCTTGAGGTAACTGGTTGGTTTGAGGGAAGTATTGTGGTGGAAAATTTGGATAAGGTGGAGGATATTGTTGATATTGAGAATATCTTCCATAAGGATTTTTCCATCCTTGATTCCAAGATTGTGGTGGTTGAGCCCCAGGCTGCCATGGCATAGGTGGATTCCAATTATTTTGTGAAGTTTGTGCAAATTGTTGAGGATTAAAACCTTGAGTTTGATTTGTTTGAGGATTTTTCCATGGTATTTTGGTAATAAAGTAAAGGGGGTATACTTTATTTAGCATTCCTTCCTCACTAAACACAACCTTAAGACCTGGTATAGAGGGACATTCTTTTGTATTGTGATTTTCCGCACATATAACATAGGTTTCTATGCTTTTTAAATCTAAAGGACATTCTCTTAGAGCATGTTTCTTTCTACACCTAGGACAAAAGATGGATAATGCAACATTTTCGACTTTCTGCTTGTTTTGTATTTTAAGGGTGTTAATTTTCTCACCAAAACTCCCTAAAATACCTGTTTTAAAATTATCAAGAAAACTACCTATTTTTTCCCTACTCATTGTCCTGGCTACAGATTTATTTACTCTTGAAAAGAGGATCTCTTGAAATTTTTCCTGTTTTAGATTGAGAAGATCAATCTACTCATCTTTAATGGATTTGAGTAAGAGATATTTCAAAGTTTCCTCATCCAGAGTGTTCATTTTTACCCTTTTGATATTATAAACAAATCTCTCGACAAAGTCTTCAAGATTCTCATCTTATTTTTGTATCATTTTGAAGACTACATCATTGATGATATGAGGCATACAATAATCCTTATATTTCTCTAAGAATGCATCTTTCATTTGTGCCCATGTCCTTATAGAATTTGTTTCTAGACTCATAAACCATTTTAATGCTGCATCCTTTAAGGTGGCAGGGAACAATTTTAATTTTTGAGCATCATGTAGATAGTCATTTGATCTACATAGTACTTCAAATTCAAAGATAAATTTCTCTGGGTCTTCACTTCTTATTCCATGAAAACTGGGGAGAATGGAGGGTGAGATGTTCTTCATTGTTAATGTTGTATCCTCATCAAGGATAGGGAATCCAAAAGGTTTTGGATCTCCTCTTCCTCTACCTCTACCACCCCCTCTTCCACCTCCTATGTTTCCTCCTCCTCCTCCTCCATTCCTATTTTGTTCACCATTGACATTGTGTATTTCTCCTTCTCCTTCTTCAGCCATGATGGATTCGTCATTAGAGATATATGGTACTCTAACATGATTATCTAGTTTTTCTTCTAGTTCTTTTGGTTCCTCTATTCATGGTTTGAAGTAAGTTTCTTCCTCTTCTTTTTCAGAAGGAACTTATATCTCTTGGGCTAGAAGTTGTTCTCTAGTTGAAGATAGAAAAATTATTCTAGTTGTTGGAGATGTGGGATCTTCTTCTATCACAACTTCTGTTGATGAAGTTGGTGAACATTTAGATTGGATTTTGGATCTTAAGACTTCAAGAAGTCTATATTGGCCTGCTATGGATGGAATTTGAGTTTGTGTGGGTGGTGTGGCACTATGATGTCGTGGTGGAGTGAGTGATGATGTAAGAATTAAACTTCTTCCTCGACCTACAAACCTACCTCTAGAGTCTCTTTCCCTATGCATATCATGTTTTTATTTGATTTTTTTTAAGACTTCTATTTACACTTCCCTGACAACGACGCCAAAATGTTTGGTCAATTTAATGTTCTTAAATTGCAAGCATAAATCATCGACCAGAGTTGGTAAAACTATGAAGTGCAGGTGCATGATATATGTTAGAAGCCTATTCTTTCGTTTAGTAAGATGATGGTTATGTTTGTTTTGAGATTTTCGTTGTTATCTAGATTTTTAGTAGAGTTAAATTTCTACAAATTAAAATATATGGAAGTTAAGCTACTGTTAGAACAAATGGGAGTTAAACTACTGTTAGATTACTTTATCAAATCATGTCTAATTGAGTATCATTCTAAAATGAATTAAGTTATCCATCCTAAAATTACGAATCTATATAAACAACTTGCTGCTATAAAACATAGTATTGAAATTCAAAAGCTTGTCTACGAAATATATACAATTCTGATTTTTAAAAAGCATGAAAGAAATTTCTAATTACAAATTACAGAGTGATATAAATTCTAATTCTAGAAAGCATGAAACAATTAACTATGATGAAGCAAAAAATGTTGAAGGACAAATATATTAAACGAATGCAAGCATAACAAAATGCCAAAATGGTAAACGAGATAATTGAGTTTATACGAAATAATGAAAACAATGAAGTAATTAAAGTAAAATGCACTGATAACAGAAAGCAATTGAATGAAAGCAATTCTAAAGCATGAAATGAAAATAAAATTAAAACCTTGACTATCTATAGGGGCCCTCTACATCCAGTAGGTATGATTCACAATCACATATGCATTGAATCAGAAAAGTAACTTCAAATTAATGCAAGAATGAAGGTCCGGTTGACATTTTCTCCAATAATTAACTTAATACTTCCTCTCTAATATCATTTATAGAGGACACATATTTATATAAAATGCGTGTTCAATCTGTTGAGACTTCTATGACTACAGGTCTGATGTTTAATCCTAATTCAAATATGAAACTTAAATAGGAAAACAGTTATTTCGTTGATTTTCTATTTGGAAAGCAAATCGAGAAACCGTGTTGTGCATGGACTCTTGCTGCTATGTGTTGAACTGTATCTTTGACTGTGCCACTATGTGATCCCTTTGGTCAATTGGATTGAACGAATTGGAGGAGATCCATGAGGGGATCAATTCTCAACTACCCATATGCTTAGTTGCTTCATTAGCACACCAGAACCCTACGAACCATGGAGGTAGCTGCAGATTTATAAAATGGCTGCAAAATCATGTTAATTCTGTAGCTAATGCACTCTTTAATATAAAATAAGGAACATTAACACATGAAAAATAAGACATGCAAGAGTTGTTACCTTATCAAAATCTATGATTTAATGCCTTTATTGAGTTGATAATGATGATGAAAAAGAGGAAAATAGTGGAAAAAGGGTGTCAAAACAAAACAATTATGGAACTCTACAATTCCTCCTTTTTTTTTATTATAATGAATGTCATTTATCCACGCAGAATGGTTGCATTGCTGGTATTAATGGATAAATCTAACAAAAAAATGGTGTTAAGCCCCATCCTCTATGGTGAAATGTGACACATATCATAAAAATACTAGGATAGCAACAAACTAATAAGGTTTTCAAGCATCCTAGAGAGGCATAATAATGTTATTTCACAAATAAAAATTGTCAATAGTTTAGAGAATTTAAGTATGTTCCATGTTGATCAAGTAGTATTGGTTATTCCCTTAGATCATATTCTAGATCTTAGTTTGTGTTGGGATATTTATTACACTCTTATGGATGTGGAATCCTCCATGTGTATCATGGATTCATCATGCTAACAAGCTATTGATTCTCCACCACTCATTCAATCAACCACTATGCTCCAAGCCTTTGATGGTCACTCTTTCTACTAAAGGGCTCATCCTATCATTTTCCATCAATCTTGGGGGAAAACATCATTGTTGATTCCCCCCTTGATTATAATTTGGTCATTGGACATAGCTAGTTTTATTCCATGAAGTCTATTGTGTTATCGATATTTCACGCTCTTCACTTTCCTCAAGAATGTGAGATAGTTACTATTGATCAAATTGCTTTTTGCGTGATGAATAAGATAACCACCATTGTTGTTGCTATACCATTTGTTGGCGATACTCTTTAATATCCTTCGAATGTTAGTGTGGGTATGTTTAAGAACTATTCATTGATTGGAATCTTTCATATACCCCCAACTGAAACTTCTATTTCTCCCATGCATATGATCTCCTCCATCACTAGTAGATCCCATTGGTCCATTGACCCTTGGGCGGTGCCTCCTTTAAATGTAGATTCATATGATGAGAAAATGAAACTTCTAGCATAATAGGTTTCCTCCTTGGTAGTCTTTCCAACACATACCAATGCTAATTAGAAATTATACCATAATATGGACTATTATTAAGATACCCCACCCATAGAGGTCATCACTCCTATTTCACATGACTCCCTCGATATTAAGATGCCTTCAAAAAGGGCCATCTTGGAGAGCATGACTTCAATTTCTAAGTCAAGGGAGGATATGCCTCATGATGCATATATTATCCTAAATTTGGAAATGGTGGAACTTGGAAAAAAAAAATCCTAAATTAGGTCAGGAGTCATTTCATGGGTCATCTAGTGAAGGGTGACCCTTGGATCATGACATGTCTTGGATTTCTTGTATTGAAATTTCCACTGGATTCTCCAATCCTAACCCTTCCATTGATGAGTGTCTTGTACCTCCATTGTGTCTTGATGCCCATCATCAAGGAACTATCTAAGCTAATGACATCACTCATCCTTAATGTTCTTGGGTAGTTCCTAATAATGATATGATTATAAGCTCTCACTAGAGTCATCAATCTTTAGGAACATGGCAATTTGATTCTATGTGGCGTGGCCCTAACATGGTGCACCGCATGTTGTTAATAATGACCTGTGAGTTCATACACATCAATAGGAATCCTTGGTTTGTTCCTGGAAGTGTGCACCACATTTCATGACCTACCAAACCACATCATGTTTTGTACATATGTATTTTAGTTTTGATTTGGAGTGTGATGTGTGCACTTTATATTTTTGTGCATTGGTTGTTTTGGTTTGATGCATACTATTCTTGGTGTTTGATTGGAATATTTCAATAATATCCACTTGTTTTTTCATAAGCACACCCATGGTAAGACCAATAGGTTACCTATGTTAGTCCTCTAGCTATGTTGGCATTTTTCATAACAATTGAGAATTCATACAAGCATGTATGTGCACAAAACATGGATTTCTATTCGTGCATGTGGTGGTTGTAAGTAATATTTGAACCAAACATAGATAGCACATCATATCCAAAAATACAAAAGAATTATAGAAAACAAAGTTACCAAGTTAATGAGAATTGAGATATCAAAACGATAAATCTAGTCCTAAAAACCCATATTTGCATTAAAAACTTGAAAAAAATACCTTGAAATGCAAAAAGTCATGATGGAACATCACCCCTTTTTTCATTTTAGGGTAAAATTCCAACATTTTTCAACCATGGAATTAAAAAACAAATGTCTTATACCTCCATTGTATCATGATGTCCATCATCAAGGGTATGTCTTAGCTAATGAGACCACTTACCCTTTGTCCTTGGGTAGTTCCTAATAATGATATGATTCTAGGTTGTCACTGAAGTCATCAACCTTTAGGAACATGGCAATTTCACTCTATGTGGCATGGCCCTAACATGGTGTACCACATGTTGTTAATAATTACCCATGAGTTCATACACATCAATAGGAATCCTTGGCCTCTGCTTGGCAGTGGGCACTACATTTCATGGGCTACCAAACTACATAATGTTTTGTACATGTGTATTTTAGTTTTAATTTAGAGTGTGATGTGTGCACTTTTTGTTTTTGTGTGGGTTGTTTGTTTTGATGCATATCATGCTTTGTTATTGATTGGAATATGTCAATAAGATTCACTTAAATTGTCATAGGAACACCCATGGTGAGGCCAAGAGGTTACTTATGTTAGTCCTCTAGCTATGATCCAGGAAATTTTCGCGAATGCTTCCAAACAAAAATCCCCATTATACATGACCTTTTATTGACACTTACATTTTCTTGTGAAATCATGAGCAATGCATATTCTAAAAAACTTCAGCAAAACATCAACATGAAACAAGAAGCAATAGTCATGAACAACCATAAACACACAATATGATCATGGAGTTCACCCAGTGTGGGCTACATCTTCAGGCCAGATGTCAAGAGTGGGGAGGCCAGTTCATTAGTTGTTGTAAGATGATGATGAGAACATGGTGTAATCTCTGTCAATCAAAGGATGAACCCCCTTAAGTAAAGTGGCATGACTCTCCATGAGATGTTCTCCTACAATAACTCTCACTCATAAAATCTCTACTCTAACATGACAAAGGAACAATCTGTCACATAAAGTGGCATACAATGATCCTCTCACAAAGTTGGATACATGGATCTCAAATGCAAATCATCATCTTAGCAAAAATTAAATGAATACATGGAAACCATGCATCTTATACCTCCAAGTCTAGGGACGACCTAAAAATCAGCTACTCAGATGAAGGAACTACCTACACCATCACGTTCCTTGCAAAAAACTCTGAAATATGAATGTAAACTTGACCCCTTCCTGACTTGGTCAAATCTCGTCTCCCCAAGAATCTTAAAGATTCCTCAAATATTCTCTTCCACGGGTTGACTAAAATTCGACTACTTAGATGAAGAAATTGATCATGCCATCGTGTTTCTTATGAAAAACTAGTTCAAATGATTATAAATTTGACTTTTTTCTGACACCTTCAAAATTCTACCCCAAGGAATCTTAAAGATTCCATAAAGATTCCTCATAGGGAATATTCTTTGAAATATTGCCTAACATATGCTCTAACAATATTCCTAGAATATTCTTGAGATTCATGTCTTCATTAGCCTACCTGTGCCCCTCATCTCTCATGTATTCTCCATGGTCCCCTTTGAACCATTTTAATGACATTTTGTAACAAAGTGTGAGGAAGAATAATACAAAGTGTGTGGTTGGAACAATGGCTGGCATAGTCATATTAAGTTGCTTGTTGTTGGGGAGTTTTTGGGTTCAAAACCCATGGACTCTCAATTTTTCTTTAATATGGTTTTATCCAATTTTGGTTTTAATATAGTTTTCAAACCATATAATATATGGTATATCTATGTCCATATTGCAACAACTACCTAAACTATGGGAATAAGACAAAAATGAAGGTTGCACCATGCCAAGGCCACTTGGAATAATTTTAGGTGTCATGTGGCAAGCTCTCATTGGTCCACATCGTATTCCACTTATGTCACCTACTTGCCATGTGTCGACTTGTGGTGATGCCACATCACCTAGTTGTGGGTCGACCTTGTTTCTTGACTGAGATGCCATATTATCTCTACAGATCTCACTAGGCCTGCTGAATTTGATGCCATGTGTCATTTGTATGGCTTTCCATGTGGTAGAATGTTGACTTTGACTTTGACTTTTGCCTAGTTTGACCAAAACTTTGACAGGCCATAAATTTTGCATACAAACCTGGATTGAGGTGTCGTTTGCATCATTGGAAATGTTGAGACGATATCTTTGATGTTGATATTATTTTAATTTCAACCCAAGGAATTTGATTTTTGAGCTTTTCTGGAGCCACCTGGATCAAGCTATATTGACATTTTTCACAATAATTGAGCATTCATACATGCATGCATGTGCATAAAAAATTGATTTCTACTTGCACCTCTATTGGTTGTAAGTAAGAGATGAACCAAACATAAATGGTACATCATATCCAAAAACACAAAAGAATTATAAAAAACAAAGTTATCAACTTAATGAGAATTGTGATCTCAAAATGAGAAATCTAGTCCTAAAAGCCCATATTTTTGTGTAAAAAACATGAAAAATACCTCAAAATGAAAAAGTCATGATGCAACATCACCCTTTTTTAATTTTAGGGTTAAAATTCCAACATTTTCAACTCTACCTCAAGCTTTGGAATTAAGCTCGGGGTGATAGTTGCAATAAAGAATTGGCTATAACTCGTTTATGGTTGGGTGGAGAGTCGAAGTCCCAATCTAAGTTGTCAGATCTACCAACATAAGATAAGTGTGCATTACGCCTTATGCGCCAATAAATTATATATGAAATTTTATGGTGCATTTTAAATTCCTTTTGAATATTATGCTCATGTTTGAAGTATTGGTTTAATGCCTACTTTAGTGTTGAGGAATATTGATTCCTATGTGAATATATCGATTCTTACCACTTAATTATGCTTTGGTTAAAAATGGCTTTATAATGTTGGGAACTGTTGATTTCTTTCATTGTATAGGAATGGTTCGATTCCTTTGTTTACTATGAGCTTGAACTTAATCTATTAACTAAGCATGAAGGATAGGAAAATCCTTGTTGTAGAAGTGCTCTCTATGTTTAATGATTTGCATGACTGACTTGTATAGGTGTTTATTTTTAAGAGCAGAAAGGACAACATCACTTATATGAGTAACATATATATAAATATATGCATTGAATGGGATAGGTTGAGCCTTATGAAAATATCAAGAGGGATATCGCAGCTTGGATATATATATATATTAAATATATATATATATTAATATATATAATATATATTAATATATATATATATATTATAATAATATATAATATATTTATATATAATATATATATATTATATATATATTCAAAGCATGTATTCGAAGTTCAGGAGGGATAGCTCAGAGTGATTTGCAATTATATGGACAAACTCTTATGGAAATGAGCAGGAGTTGAGTTCAAGGTGTTAAGGGGCTTGACCCTTGACCATGTGTGTGGGCACCATAACCAAGCAGCAAGGGTGTAGAATCCAAATGTTAATCAAGTGTCAAAGGGTGGAAAGCCCAAGACCCTGAAATGTACCCGACCCTTCTTTCAAGTTGAAGGAATGGGGTATAAAATATTTTATTTTATTATTTTTTTCTCTTTCCTCCAACTCAAGGAGATCTCTAAATTACCATGTGACTGTCGACCAAGCTTATAGGCACTTAGCCTGTTTAAGCCCATTGCAGGTTGAATTCCCTTTGCTAATGGATCGACACTGTTGGCCTTGTTTCTACACGAAACGATCAAAGGATGGGAACTAAGGCCAGAGATCCCAAAACCCTTCTTATTCCACCACACCCTTGGTGAATTTCTTTGTGAAATGACCAAGGGTTAGGGCTTAACCCATAGCTCTTCTATCTCGAACATGATCAACAGTTTAGAGCAGTTCCCGTGATATCTAAATGGTGTCCGACATCTCATCACTCATCATACTTTAATGAGTGGGATGCCCCCAGAAGGTAGTTTGATCAATCTGCTCACCTCTAAATCGATGAATCAAATCTATTCCAGGGGGGCTCATCACTTGCTGTACTATAACGAGTGAGGTACCCTGGAAGGAAGTTTGATAAGCCACCCATCCCTTAATTGACGACTCCATGTCATATCGCTTGGTCCCTATCCTAGTGGTTCCTAAACTACGTTCTTAATTACTCGCCCGATCATTGCATCAGGCTTACACGGACACCCGACCCCTCTATGGGTCCTCCCTCTGCCAATGAGAGCTCTGTTAGGCTCGCATGGATGACCACACAACCATAATCACCATATCGTTCAGTCCCTTCCAACACTCTACCAAAATTTCCCTTTACTTTCCATTGAGTTTCACTTATCGGGCTTGTGTGGATGGTGAGGCCATATGACCTATTTCCCATTGGTCTGCCACAACCATCTCATGCCACCTCATCCTACTTCCTTTACCCTGATGCCTCCCTTATGGGTCTTTTTTTTTTTTTTTAGGATCATATTGTCAAGCTGGCTTGGCAAGTGGCTAGTCCTAGACCAATAGGTATTTGCACATATTGACACATGCGATGACTTATGTCATCCCATTGGATTCCTCCCAATGCCTTTTCCTTAACTCCCTTTTTATTCCTTTGGACGAACTTTGTTGGCCTGACTCAGAAAGTGGTCAATGCGAGACGAATAGCACCACAACAAAGGTATGGGCCCGACCAAGTACATCATTTACGTAATCCCGCTAAAATTTTCTCAAATTTTCCATTGCACACTGTTTTCATCCTTCCAGGTTATGTGTCTGAGCTTATGTGGGTTGTGGGCCAACCCACCAATAGCAGCATCATTGGGCACACGTCATCTACCACATTATCCCTACCCTCCAATATTGGTTGTGCCTTTAGAGATATTCCAGGAATAAACTTTTGGTCTCCCACCTCCGGGCCACGTCAATTACTCCATGACCAATAGTTCACTGACATTGGTTGACCTAGGAGTCCTCAAACCTAGATCCCGACTCTCCAATTAAATTCTATTTCACATTTTGTTATAGGATTCCAGGATTTTGACCTCCTAGAACTTCCAACATTATCTTTCCATTACGGGATCCATATGATGATGATCCCTGGTCTATCAAGTGACAGAATTCTCATGACTAATTAAATTATCTTACGAGGTTCTTCCATTACGATATCAATCTGGAGACGATCCCTAGTCTATCAAGTGACAAACTTCCCGACGACTAATTAAATTAGCTTACGGGGTTCAACCCATCTAGGACTATTATGCCATGTTGTCATTCTCTCGACCAATCACATGAAAGGAGACTTTGGCCCCTCCAATAGGAAACCTTCCCACTTAGGGATTTTTATTATGTAAGGGATAAGGGCATCCAACCTTTCTATAAAAGTTAGGCTTCACTCCCGATCAAGGAACTTTGGCTCTGCCTCATGCGACATCTTAGGCACATATGTTTGTGATCTCCCCATGGACAATATTTTCCATTGCACAGGCCTCCTCGAACTAATATTTTTTATCGCTACTTTGCCTTAGAGGTCTGGTAGACTCCTAGATCTTCTTCACGATTTCAATACTCCGTCGATATTAATCTAAGGTGTTCCACAATGTTACCCCTCCTGAGCTTGAGTGATAGCTTCATTGATGGATGCACAATGAGTGGGAATTCCTCCCTTTGAGTAGGGAATTCCTCACATGGTGACATAGACGCTCTTATGTCTAGTGCTTACCACGGTTGACGCAAGATTCCAAGAGGTTCCCACCTCACTTGCTACATGCCAACCATTCTAGAGTCTACGCTGACCCTAAAAGAAGATCCTTGGTGCCACTCAAGGGTTCTCGAGGCATTTAACTATTCTCAGGGACATGTATCCCTCATCACCAAATTCCTTGTGACTAGAATGGAGGCTGTTGCAAATTCAAGGAGGTCATTTAGGGAGAGTTACAGGGCTCGAACGACCTCAAGAAACTCCCCTTAACATTCATACACTTCTTTCCTATCGACATATAAACTTGTAAGAAAATACATCAATCGTATACTTATATGATGATAAAAAATATGCTTAAATTTCAAAGTTGTTGGAATGGATTGAAACTTGAATTAACACATAGATCTCATCATTCTGAATTTGGTGCAATTCATTTCGCGAAAAATGGACGTCGTATGCTCTCGGAAATGAGCTTTGTTCATTTGTGGAAACAGGTAAAAAAATTGGTTTTTGGTAGTGCAGGACTACACAGTCAGTAGTCTGTACAACTGACTGGACCTTCTGATTGGGCATGGTGACTAGGTTCCATGGGCCAATGGTAGCGCAACACTTCCCATGTTCTTATTAGCTATGATTTGGAATATTTTTATTGGAGGTTGACTGGTTGTTGTGGACCAACCACAGGTTGCCACGTGGCCAAACCAAAGGCTGCCACGGGGCACCTGGGTGGCCACCAAAAATTTCCTTAAGTTTGAATTGCAAATCTAGAGATTTGAACACACAACCTCATTTGAGAAAACCACAAGCCTCACCAACGAGCCACCACATGTTTTCTGTTAAGAATGGTGGGTTGCATATATTTAAAGTGAGATTTTGGCGCATTTGGGGAGGGGGCTGGGCTAGGCTATAGCCCTTGGCCACCCCAACGCCATGAGACTACGGGATGGGGGCCAAGGGCTAGGCCCTACCCCAACCCATGCGGCCTAACCACTTAACAAAGCCGCCATGTAACAAGTCTGAAGACCGTTAGCAGAAACCATGAGCCGAGGGATAAGGGGCCAGCCCAGGTCCCATGGGGACCCACACAACCACATGAGTGGAGAATAGGACTAGATGGAGGGGGCCCAGCCACGAGGGCCAGTCCTAGGTCCCATGGGGACCCACATGAGTGAGGGCGTAGGCTAGCCAACAGAGCCCCAAAAAATTGACCCCTAACTAGGCCATATGTAGCCATGTGATCGAAATTTTCGGGACTGGGGGCTTAAAGGAACCCTTATATGTCCTATAGTTTCACCCACTGAGCTTGAATCGTGCTAGGTTTAGTGGGCAGTTTTTGCATTCGGGGTGCACGAGATAGGTTTTGGTTGAATTGTGGGGAGATTAGATGCAAAACTTGTGAAAAGAGAGAAAGATGCATAACTTTCTTAGTTTTTGGTCTTTTTGGGAGTAGAAAGAGACTAGACAGGGGTTTTTGATAGCCTTCAATCCATTGGAGCTATTATTGAAGCCATTTGAGCACTATAACTTGATGTAATCACTAATTTTTGAGCATAATGATATACACCCAACTATAACAAGCTGGACCAGGAGACGTAGCCCAGGAGGGGTGAATTCCTTCATCACTTGTTGTTTTGTGTTTATTGTTATGATGGTATTGTCTACAATATTTTGCAAATTCTAAAGTTTTAATTCAAGTTTATGTGTTTATGAATTTGACATAAGAGGCTTAAAACTCTAATTTAATCACTTGCAATTTATCATAATCCTCAAGCAGTTTCATATATACATATCAAGTTTGGTATCAGAGATTAGGTTCTTTATTGTTGTGAGCATTTAATTGTTTGCAAGTGTTTCTGATGCTTACAAGGTTGAAGCTCAAGAGAGGAGAAGGAAATCTTGTGATTTTAGGTCCTCAAGTTGGAACAAGGACAAGGAGAACACATTTTCCACAATCTCCACCACAAATTTCACCTCAAGTTGTACCTGAAGCCTCACTAAGCATGTCACATGAACGAGGACCTGATAATATGTCAAAGGATGAGAAGGATTTCAGAAAAGAATTCTTTGACATGACCCAAATGGTGAAAGTTCTCTATGGAGAGAGAAACACAATATTGCAAGATGAGAGCTCCAAGCCTCCAAAGGGAGAGGGTTCTTTAGGAGGAAAAGGAGAAGATGAGGACAAGCCTCAAAAAAGGAATGGAGATAAACCACCATCTTCTCCATGATCATCTTCACCTCCATCCTCACCTTCATATTCATCCTCTTCCACAACAACCCTTTCACAAACACCTCCACATACTCCAAAGGGACATGGTAAAACTCCCTTGTTGAAACTTGATATTAAATTTGAATTGCCTAAGTATAATGGTGAGGTTAATTCTCAAAGACTAGATAATTGGGTTCGCCAACTTGAAGTATATTGTAGGATACAAAACATCAAGGATGATGAAACAAAGATTCAGCTGGCTTCATTAAGGTTGGAGAGTGTAACATTGATTTGGTGGGAAGCCAAAACACAAGAGGAAATGAAAAATCATGGTAATGTCTCAACGTCTTGGATTGATTTTATTGCTGCACTAACGTAGAACCAAACCTGCATACCCAGAATCACACTGTCCTCCACTGAGAAAATGAATATCTATAAAATTGTCCAAATAAAACTTCTAGTTGCTGGCAATTTCAATATTTAACATTTGAATGCGGAAGCTTTTCAAAATAATAAAACTCACAACCTTCATACCATTAACCTTCAACTCTGCATTGAGCGCTACAACTCAACACTTTACATTTCAATGAAGTCAAACCAAACCATCATTCCAATGTTCCCATAAAAACCGAGGATATTTTTTCATCCTTCTCTTCAATGCACCCAATTCAACATGCATTCGCACCACAGTACTCACTTTGTACTGATAGCGCTCAACCAGTTTCTGATGGATTCAATTCTCAACCGGATTCCGTTCACAATTCAACTTAGGACTCTTCTGTAGAGTCTAAATTCCCCACGATTTTCCTATACAAAAATCAACCTTCAAAAACCAATATCTCTCAACCTTCAAATTATAAATCAACATTCAGATACCGATTTAAACAACTATATGAATTTTGTCAAATAGACAGAGTCCTTTTTGCAAAGCTTATATCCAACAATCTCAAGCTGTGACACTTGCTTCTACCCTTCAAGGAAACGCAGATCTCATCGATCCTAAAGTTGCCAACGCATTTAAATCTCTAGATTTGATTCGATAACTAACCTTCCGCTAAATTAAAACATTCCAACTATAACATACACTGCTATAATATCAACTACTGTTCTACGTGCTCCAAGCTCTATTCATCCACTGATATATCAATTCGGCGGTCCCGAATCTCAGTTATATAATAGGTATATATATATATATTCAAAATGCTTCTGACGTGATTTTAATACACCCATCACGCTCCAATTACCATTCCTCCCACAGCTACTTCAAATATGATCAATCCGATATAAAACAGGCATCTATTGCATGCCACCTATTCAAACATGTTGACGCTGTAATTAAATCCGATTTGATTCATTCACAATGGACAATCAACTAATTTAATGCCACGACTCTTGACAATTCAGTTGCTCCGATCAGATTTATCGGAGATGAACAATCGAATATTTTGCAAGGTGTTTTCATTTCCAGCACCAAACTTCCGATCCGATCCAAATCGGAATCAGAGATTTCCAGAATTTAACATCACTTAACTGTTCCTCGACTCCACATCGCCGATGCGAATTTGCCGAGCCAATGCAAATTTCAAAGTCAACAAATGTATTAATTCCAGTCTGTTCAAGGTGCTGCGAAGTTAATTTAAACAAAATTTCTGTGTTGAAATCCTTAAACTACTATCCGATTTACCCTAACACTGAATTTATTTCAATAAACATAAGCTGCACACAATTTCAATTGATTATACAGGAAAACAATATTTGAATTCTCACGATTTGTCATTCGACTTGCACAAAATGTAATGGCGTCTCATAATACTCAAAAACTAAACAGAGCTTGGCTTTTGCTTCACTTGCACAACGAAAACTAACCACCTTTTCACACAAAACCAGTCCTCATTAATTTATCAAATTTCACACCAAATCGGTATTCAAATTTCACGACGCATCATATAAAAAGACACACGATATTTATTTTATGCACAATACACAAAAGAACAGAGTCTCGCAATCGCCTCTATAACATAAGAATGAACTCTGTATATAAGTCAACTTACACAGTCTCCTCTAAAATGAGCTTTCGCTCCACACCAAAACTCACACTCACTATCAAAACTGAACTCTCACGAAGCAAAATCTCTTCGTTTATTACAACTTTCTCTCCTTAACTCTCTAACAAATCGATACATAATCTTCTAATTTTTAAAATTCTAACAAATAAACTCTCCTATTTATTGGCACTCACACACACCTATTATAACAAATCTTATCAATAAGATAGACACACTTATTACAATAATAACTAATTATTTGTGAAATTGACCTCCTCAGTAAACTGGATTTTAACACACAATAATGAAATTCACCCTGTGAAGCCACAACATGTGACCATTCCATCACATTGCTGGCTGGGTCTAGATGCTCCTGCATCAGACTCCCAAAGTTTAAATTAACCATGATCTCCTGATCATGTACTTCATGCATGTGTCCTCCTGGATCCCATACTTGTTTTGATAGTCTGTCTTTGATTATTGTTGTTGTTGTTTGTTCCTCAAGTTTTCTGCCTTTGTGCTGCAATGCCTCATTATCTGCTGCTGTCCTTTTCACATATTTCGCTGCTGCTTTGCCCACTCTAATTTGCAATTTTCCATTCCCTTCACCTGTACCATTTCTTCCAGTCAATCT
Source organism: Pinus taeda (assembly GCA_000404065.3). Classification (NCBI taxonomy): domain Eukaryota; kingdom Viridiplantae; phylum Streptophyta; class Pinopsida; order Pinales; family Pinaceae; genus Pinus; species Pinus taeda. The sequence continues at coordinate 307,756 of APFE030882072.1, read as the reverse complement.
TCCCTTCTTCTTTTGTCCTGCATCTGTTTCACTGGAATGCTGTCGTGTGAGTTTCCACAACTCATCTAATTCATTGTCCATTTCACTTCCCATGTGCTGAATACTATTCTACTGCAACTGATTGTGTTCTTGAATTAGAACATCATAATATCTATGCCAATAATCTTCCATATACATTTCTAAAATGTACAAATGCCTTTTTCCAGGTTCTTCTTCTGGTTTCTCATTCATGACTTCATCATTCCTTGCTTCAAATTCTAGCACACCTTCCATTAACCTGATCTATTCTTCTTGGTTCAGATTGACTTCACATTTCCCTTTTCCTGCATGTAAATCTTCATCAAAATTAATCAACTTAAGAAACACAAATGCTTTACCTGGCTTCCTCATCAAGAGATTCGACTTATACAAATCTGCCATCTCATCTGGAAGTTCTCTCAAAAGTTCAGCACAATCTACAATATCTGTCTTTAATCCTTCTTTACTCAGGCTTTCTTCAAGATCAATGATCTTCAATGATTCAATGTATCCTTTGAATTCAAAAATTCTTTTGCCGTTCTCCTCATTCTGCATATGACTATGAGTAGTCATTTCTTCAACAGTCTTCAATAACTGTTTGTCTTTCCTCAAGTCAATGTGACCTGCAAACACAAAACAACCTTCAGTTTTCAAAATACAATACCTTCCATTTTCTTTTGATGCTTCAAGCACCAATCCTCTATCATAGATCTTTTGGCTTTCAGCGGATCCTTCTTGCTGTGACCCCATTTCTCTGAGTCTTTCCTTCTTCAACAAATTAATATAAATTTGTTCAAGTTCCCTGAACTCATTCATCAGCTTGCTATTTCGCCTCTGTTGCAGTAGCTTCCACTTCACCCTTTTCTTCAGTCTCCATTTGTATCTTTCGTCTTCACTTATCTTTCTTTGTACTACCAGACCAAATTCTGGTTCTTCATTCTGCTGCCAGCTTCTATTCTTCTGCAATTTGATGCCTTCCTCAAATTCAGTCTCATGTAGCTGATCATTCATTCCAAATTTCTGGTTACTTCCATATTCATCTTGCTGAATTAATACTTCTGTCTCCTTCATGCCTCTGAAGACATAACTTCCTTGTCGCTCTTGATCTTTCATCTCACCTTCAAATAATCATTGCTCGATTTCTCTGATTTTAGCATCATATTTATTAATGCTATCTTCGACACCTTTTCCTCCATCAAGTTCTGTAAGCTTTGTTTCTCCTTTAGGTTCCTTGAGTAGTCTCTCCAATAATTCTATCTCCTTATGAAATCTCTCCAGCAGATCATCACAATTTCCATTCTCAGCTTCATTCTTTTCTTGGAAATCCTCCTGAGTTGACCTATTTTCCACATTATCATATTACAAACATCTTTCATCAATTCCATTAAACAAATTCATTGGATTACCTTTTTGTAGTCCCACTATGGAATTGTTTTCAGACTGCTGGTCTATATCAACCTCATCTGACTGTTTCACACCAAACAAGATTTCATCTATGAACTCCTTCTGTTGGAAATGATCAACACCTTCTTCCTCTAAAAAAGATTCTTCATCATACTTTCCCTCAAAAGCTTCATTCTTGGTTGTGACAATTTCAATCGACTGTCCATCATCCTCTGCATATCTTGCAAACATACACAAACTGTAAGAATCAAAATCACAAGGCTTCATTGCCTCATCTGCTTCCTTTGTGAACATATCTTCGAATTGTTTTGAACTCTGCCAGTAGTCCATGAGATCTTCAGCTGACCTCTCATTATCCTCTTCCCCCAACATTTCACCTTTTTCTGGTCTGCAAATGGAAACTTCCAATTCTACCTCTGCTTTTCTGAGTTTCTCTGACTCCTCTTGAGCACTCAATATCTGCTCAATCTTTCTCAATTCTTCTACTATGTCTGACTTCTCTTGCTGATTTCTCCTTTCTCGTAGCCTTGGCCACTTTACTCTTTTCCTCATGGTCCAAACACTTTTCTACAACATCTTCATCAATATTCCAATATGGAAATCTATCTCAGCTTTCTCTCGGTCAAACTCTTCTTGAGTCATCCTCATGCCATTTGCTTTGGCATCTTCCCTTCTGTTGTGGCTTCTTTGTGAACTTCTGCTATGACTGTCTGTAGTCATTTTCTGCTATTCTCTTTCCATGAGCTCCTCGCACCTCTGCAACAAGCCTCTGCAATAGTAAATCCTCCTTACTGCAATCTTACCTCACTAAGCTCTCCTCACTCAGTCTTTTGGTAAGCACGATCCCTATCTTGAATCTTCTCCTGAGCAACACCTTTGCTCCCTCTAAGCTTCTGCAATCTCTCACTCTTTCTTTTGAGAACACCTCAATTGTCCTCTCTGTCCAATCTCTTGTTGGAATCTACAGGTTCACTGCCACTTCTGCTTTTAAGAACGCATCTGGTTCTTCTCTCACAACTTCTCTTGATTTATATGGCTGCAGTCTTCACGCTTTCTTATGCCGTCCCTGTAATCTGGTACTAAAATTCATTCAGGAAAACAAACCTATTCAATTTCAACAGAGCCAAGCTCTGATACCAAAATTGACGCAGAACCAAACCTGCATACCCGAAATCGCACTGTCCTCCACTGAGAAAATGAATATCTCTAAAACTGTCCAAATAAAACTTCTAGTTGCTGGCAATTTCAATATTTAACATTTGAATGCGGAAGCTTTTCAAAATAATAAAACTCACAACCTTCATTCCATTAACCTTCAACTCTGCATTGAGCGCTACAGCTCAACACTTTACATTTCATTGAAGTCAAACCAAATCATCATTCCAATGTTCCCATAAAAACCATGGATGTGTTTTCGTCCTTCTCTTCAATGCGCCCAATTCAACATGCATTCGCACCACAATACTCACTTTGTACTGATAGCGCTCAACCAGTTTCTCATGGATTCAATTCTCAACCGGATTCCGTTCACAATTCAACTTAGGACTCTTCTGTAGAGTCTAAATTCCCCATGATTTTCCTATACAAAAATCAACCTTCAAAAACCAATGTTTCTCAACCTTCAGATTATAAATCGACATTCAGATACCGATTTAAACAACTATATGAATTTTTTCAAATAGACAGAGTCCTTTTTGCAAAGCTTATATCCAGCAATCTCAAGCTGTGACACTTGCTTCTACCCTTCAAGGAAACGCATATCTCATCGATCCTAAAGTTGCCAACGCATTTAAATCTCTAGATCCAATTCGATGACTAACCTTCCGCTGAATTAAAACATTCCAACTCTGACATACACTGCTATAATATCAACTACTGTTCTACGTGCTCCAAGCTCTATTCATCCACTGATATATCAATTCGGTGGTCCCGAATCTCAGTTATATAATAGGTATATATATATCTATTCAAAATGCCTTTGACGCGATTTTAATACACCCATCACGCTCCAATTACCATTCCTCCCACAGCTACTCCAAATCTGATCGATCCGATATAAAACACACATCTATTGCACGCCACCTATTCAAACATGTTGACACTGTAATTAAATCCGATGTGATTCATTCACAATGGACAATCACCTAATTTAATGCCACGACTCTCGACAATTCAGTTGCTTCGATCCGATTTATCGGAGATGAACAATCAAATCTTTTGCAAGGTGTTTTCATTTCCAGCGCCAAACTTCCGATCTGATCCAAATCAGAATCATATATTTCCAAAATTTAACATCACTTAACTTTTCCTCGACTCCACATTGCCGATGCAAATTCGGCGAGCCGATGCAAATTTCAAAGCCAACAAATGTATTAATTCCAGTCTGTTCAAGGTGCTGCGAAGTTAATTTAAACAAATTTTCTGTGTTGAAAGCCTTAAACTACTATCCGATTTACCCTAACACTGAAGTTCTTTCAATAAACATAGGCTGCACACCATTTCAATTGATTATACAGGCAAACAATATTCAAATTCTCACGATTTGTCATTCGACTTGCACAGAATGTAATGGCGTCTCATAATACTCAAAAACTAAACAGAGCTTGGCTTTTGCTTCACTTGCACAACGAAAACTAACCACCTTTTCACACAAAACCAGTCCTCCATTAATTTATCAAATTTCACACCAAATTGGTATTCAAATTTCACGACGCATCATATAAAAAGACACACGATATTTATTTTATGCACAATACACAAAATAACTGAGTCTCGCAATCGCCTCTATAACATAAGGATGAACTCTGTATATAAGTTAACTTACACAGTCTCCTCTAAAATGATCTTTTGCTCCACACCAAAACTCACACTCACTATCAAAACTGAACTCTCACGAAGCAAAATCTCTTCGTTTATTACAACTTTCTCTCCTTAACTCTCTAACAAATCGATACATAATCTTCTAATTTTTAAAATTCTAACAAATAAACTCTCCTATTTATTGGCACTCACACACACCTGTTATAACAAATCTTATCAATAAGATAGACACACTTATTACAATAATAACTAATTATTTGTGAAATCGACTTCCTCAGTAAACTGGATTTTAACACACAGTAATGAAATTCACCCTGTGAAGCCACAGCATGTGACCATTCCATCACATTGCTGGCTGGGTCTAGATGCTCTTGCATCATGCACTTAGAAGACAATTTTATCCATTAGCTTATATGTAGAAGTCTATTATGGATTGGCATAATTTTAGGCAATTAAAAGGACAAAGTGTTCAAAACTATACTCGAGAGTTTAGGAGAAGAGCACTAGTATTGGGTGTAGATTTGTCATCTCAAGGAAATTTGTTAAAATATATTGTAGGTTTAAATAGTTATCTAAGGCACACTATTCTCATGTTCAATCCCACAAATTTAGATGAGGTTTCTATTTAAGCCACACATCTAGAAGCAAGAGCGAAAAATACTTCAGATGAGAAAAGTGAGAGTTCCCTTGAAATAGGAGAAAAAGGAAAGGGTAAGATTAAGGGAAAATGGATGAAGAATGCTTCTATTAAAATGGAAAAAGAAAAACTCACATGCAAACATTGTTTTAAAAATGGCCATGATGAAGATCATTGCTGGAAACTCCATTTGTAAATGAGACCCAACAAACTTAAAAACAAAGAGAAGGAGAAAACAACTGCAATTATAGAACATGACTTAGGTTCTGATTCTAGAGATGAAACCAATATTACATTGATGGGTTTGAAAGGTAAGAACATAGCAAGCACTAGTTCTTCAAGTTGTTCCAATGATACTCAAGATGATGAAAGAGAATTGAACTTTTCCACATTAGAGTTGTTTCAAAGCATACCAAAATTGACACACTATTTGATAGTGGTTCTCAACCAAATTTTATTTCTGAAGACTTAGTCAATAAGTTAAATCTAGAAACCATTCCACATTCAAGACCTTTATCCTTTAGGATGGATATCTAAGAATGGGAATTTGTAGGTGACAAAGAAGTGCATCCTTAGATTTTCAATCATTGCAAATTTTCTTGACAAAGTTGAACTTGATGTAGTTTTGCTTGAGATTTTTGGTATAGTTTTGGGAAGCCCACACCTTTATGATAGGAGAGCAATTTTTCATTGCCATGAGAATAAATTGTTAGGAAAAATTGACTCGGGGTTGGAGTCAAGGTTGACTTGGTTAAATAGTAGTGGTTTTGGGCACATGGTATAGTGTACCCATGGTATTGCATGTAATGGAGCCTATAAAAGGTTGGGAATACTTCATTGTAATGTAGGCCTAGAGGTGAGTTGTGAAGGCTCACTTGCCTAGATTGGCCAAGGTTTTGGCCAATGCTAATGAGATCTCATCGGGTTGGTTTATTCCCCAGATTTGGGGTTTTCCTGGATAAATATTATGTGTATTATTGCTGGTTATTTTATTAATCCTCTCTGTAAATCTTGGTAAATCTCAATAATATATTATCTCTCTGCTGTAAATTTCTTAACAACTGGTATCAGAGCTAATTTGGTTTCAGAAGGATATTTTTTAGTTGCCAAGGGTTTGTATTGGCCTGGTAGATAGACAAATAATTAAGTTTTTCTTGCAGATCTGGATCAAAATCAATAGATTGTGAAGCAAAGCTACATGCTATTAGGTCATGAGAGATTCAGTGGATGAGGAGGATATGTGCACGTGGATTAATTAATTAATGAACCATGTACCTAAAAAGAACACCTAGATAACTAGCGGTTACAATGGTTGGTAACCCATGTAATTCGATAGATGGGTTCTTTTTATATGGACATTGATGTCATATGTACAAAGACAACAACAAGGGTTAAAAAAATTAAAAAAATTGTTATAATGGAGTGAAATTTTTAATTTGCATGTAAATGGGCATACTACTATAAGACCTGGTAAGGCATGCGTACCCCTAGGTAATTACCAGTAAAGTCTTGGTTAGACCTAGGTAATAGGGGGATGTTGGGTTAACAAATCCCGGGTAAAAACTTTGAAGGGGGTAAGGGCTAGAGTGAGAGTGATTGCCTCACTTAGCAGGTTTTGGTTGGATTTAGTGAAGGAACCCCAAGTCAAGTTTAAAGGGGGAATTGTTAGGTAAAATTGACTCGGGGTTTGAGTCCAGGCTGACTTGGTTAAATAGTAGTGGTTTTGGGCACATGGTATAGTGTACCCATGGTATTATGGTCCATGGTATTGCATGTAATGGAGCCTATAAAAGGCTGGGAATAATTCATTGTAATGTAGGCCTAAAGGCGAGCAGTGAAGACTCACTTGGCTGGATTGGCCAATGCTAATGAGATCTCATTGGGTTGGGTTTTTCCCTGGTTTTTGGGTTTTCCTAGATAAATATTATGTGTATTGTTGCTGATTATTTTATTATTCCTCTTTGTAAATCTCGGTAAATCTCAACAATAATTTATCTCTTTACCGTAAATTTCTTAACATAAATAACAATTATTCAAGAATGGAATTGAGTACATAGTTAGGGTACATCGTAAGAATATCAATTTGTCTCTTATGCATGATGGACAAATGAATATAATTGTGAATGCAAGTCAAAATTTTGCTTTGTTAATGTTCAAGCATCAAGAAGTTGTGAATGAGGCCTTTCAAGGAAATGCATCAAATGAAAAAATCTGATTTAATTAAGGTTGCTAATGGTTGTAATAAGTTGTTTCAGGGTTCTAACATGTTGCCTCCTAAAAGAGATAAACAAGTTGAGGAAAAATTGCATCAACATACATCATTGTTGAACAGTGATGGGAACAAGATGTCGGTGCTAAAGAGTGCAAAGGTCAAAGAGCAAGTGTCAAAGCAATTTGACAAAGAAGGCATAGGTTCCAAAAATTCTTCTTGGGGGTTTCAAAATGGTTCATGGCAATAGCGAAAACACTTGGTCAAGTGTTGAGCCAAGCACAAGGCAAGACAAGCTAAACATCATCATGTCAACAATGTTTTAGGTGAGAAGAATTTCAAGTTGTTTAAGTTTCCTTTGATTGATGACTGTGGAGGGAATATGTTTGTTCCTTCAAGGAAAGTTTGTTGTTCTGTAAATTCTGGGAAATTGCAACAAGATAGTATCTACAACAACAAGGCAAGGTCTCCAAAATCAAGGAAAAAGGTCAGTTTTCATGAAAAGTTCAAATTGTTGAATTCAAGAAAATTATAGTGGGTTGAGAATAAAAGGGTGAGGGGGATGCACCCTCATCTAATTGCTTATTAATAAAGATCTATTGGGGTCCAAAAGATTCCAGTGGGGAGGAGTGATCCAGTGCTCAAAACTATGCTCAAATTTCAAAGTTGTTGGAATGGATTAAAAATTGAACGACAGTGTAGATCTTGTCGTTCTGAATCTAGCACAATTTGTTTCGCAAAAAATGAACATCGTATGCTCACAAAAATGAGTTTTGTTCCTTTGTGGAATAGGTAAAAAAAATGGTTTTTGGCAGTGCAGGGCTGCCCAGTCAATAGTTCATAGAGCTGACTAGGCAGGGTGACTAGGTTCTATAGGCCAATGTAAGTGTGACACTTGGCACATTATTATTGGTTGTGAGTCGGTGTATTTTTATTGGAGGTTGACTGGTTGACATGGAACAACCATAGGCTACCACATTGCCCAACCAGAGGCTGGCATGTGGCACCTAGGAGGCCACCAAAATTTTCGTTAAGTTAAAATTGCAACTCTAGGGATTTGAATACAGGACCTCATTCTAGCAAATCGTGGGCCTCACCAATGAGCCACCACATGTTTTATGTTAAGAATGGTGGGTCGCTTGTATTTAAAGTGAACCTTGGGCAAATTTGGGGAGGGGGCTGGGCTAAGCCCTAGCCACTAGCCACCTCAACACCACGAGACCATGGGTAGGGGGCCAAGGGCTACACCCAAACCTAGCCAACGCAACCTAACCACTTAACAAAGTTTCCATGTAATAGGTTCGCAGACTGTTAGTGGAAATTGTGAGTGAAGGGATAAGGGGCGAGTGACGAGGGCCAACCCCAGGTCCCATGGGGACCCACATGGCCACATGCATGGAGAATAGGGCCGGACAAAGGGGGGATAGCCTTTAGGGCCAACCCCAGGTTCCAGGGGGACCTACATGACTGAGGGTGCGCGCCAGCCAAGAGAGCCCCAAAAAATCATCCCTTAACCAGGACCTATGCAACCAGGTGATCGAAATTTTCGGGACAAGGGGGCTTAAAGGCGCCCTTACCTGTCCTACAATTTCGCCCACCGAGCGGGAATCGTGCCAGGTTTAGTGGGAAATTTCCACGTTCGGGGCACACGAGCCAGGTTTTTGTTGGAAATAATACTGAGAGGGGGGGTGAATCAGTATTATCACGTCAATAAAACTTTTTCATTTTCATACTCAGATACATATACGCAACTTCAGTTAAGGATATCCGCGTATATACGCGACTGTGTTAAATGAAACTAGCGTATATGAAGTAATCTTATGATTCAGTTAGCTTATCTTCAGTAAATGTATCAGAACATTATTAACCATATTAACAGTAAACAGGTGCAGTAAAACAGAACAGATCATCACACATAAAGAGCACATATGAACACCATGATATAAGGTGGAAACCCAATGTGGGTGAAAACCACCTGCTGCAATTTGTTTCTATCTTCCTTTAATAAGAAACTTCTTTTACAATGTACTGGTGCAGTCCTTTACCAGTACGCAGGCTTCTCCCTGCAGAAGGCTACAAACTTCTTAGCTCTTGTACCAGCCATTCCATTTACTAGTACGTAGGCGCTGGCCTACTGAAGACTCCAACCTTCACTCGTTTTCCAGCTGCTCCTGGAAGGGAGCTACAACCCCCTTGGCTCTTGTACTGGCCAATACGTTTACCAGTACGTAGGTGCCGGCCTACAATAATCCACGGACCACGTTTCATCAATTTTCAGACTGGATCCATAAAGCAATCACCATTGCAATACAATCAATCTCTGAATCACACAATACTGAAACCCTGTCACAGAACACAACCAGAGCCCACAACTCTGCAACGACCACTAGAATCAACAGCAACCTGAAACACCAAATCTCATGATGCATACGCTACTTGGACGAACCCAACCTGCGTGTATACGCGCTTTTACCAAAGACAACTCGCGTACAGATATGCAAATCTACCTCATAACTCTGCAGCTATTTCAGACATCAGAACAAACCCAAATAAAAAAATTCATACAATAACCATGCGTCAATAGATCTAGTCTATCCATACTCAAACCATATAAAGATAATCATTCCAAGCCTTGAGATCCCAATCCATCGTTCATCATCCTTCACATGAGTGCCTCCTTGGTTCAGATCAAGCAAGGCATCACCAACCCATAACC